>JANAVB010014199.1:4212390-4288427 GCA_029216955.1 Iris pallida | reverse complement strand
AGCCCCCCAAAACCCCCCTCACTCTAATTGTTAATATTAATGTTAATATTAATGTTAATATTAGTTAATGTTAATATTAATGTTAATATTAATTTAATGTTAATATTAATTTTTTTAATTTTTTTATATATGTTAATGTTATTGTTATATAATGTTAATGTCAATATTAATGTTAATATTATTTTAATGTTAAGTTTAATGTTAATTTTAGTATTTAATGTTAATATAACATTAACATTAATATTAACATTAATATTAACATTAATATTAACATTAAATTACGGATTAGAGTGAGGGAGGTTTTTGTGGGGCTTTCTAAGGGGGGCTTTTGATCCGCTTCCATATATATATATATATATATATATATATATATATATATATATATATATATATATATATATATATATATACCATAAATTCCATCCAGACAATAAAATATTTTAAAGATAATCAATATTAATAATAATATATAATAGTAACAAATATATTTATTTAATCACCACATAAATAATAAAATAATAATAACATAATTAAATGGTGGTTTGGTGAATCCATACTATTCACCTTTATCCGGGTATAGAAAATTGTACAATTATGGTGAAGCAATATTTAATAATAAAATACTAATTTTTGTACAATTATTTAAATAATTCAAAATACACATCGATACCTGTAGGTCCTAAAAAATCAAGTTGCACCCATCAACAAAGTCATGAAAATCAATGAATACATCTTTCAAATAAATTGCGCAGAAGTCAGATTGCGCATCATCCAGATTGTGCAGACTGGACTGTGCACACTCTCAAGTACGCAAGCTGACGTGGCCATGTCATCATTACCTGACACAATCAAATCTTCTGACAACTGACAGCACAAAGAACGAGGAGACTGTTCGTTTATTGCGCCGCACAGCGCTCGAGGACAGCTGTACATGCAGCGCAATCTGTCTGCAGCGCGGTCCATCCCAGCGCCATCCATCCTAGCGTAATCCGAAGTCAGCACAATTCATATGGCGCACTTCATCATGACAACTGACAAATGTACACGTGGCATTCATGCCATCAATTGCTCACTACGTGGCAACCGTCTGTACACGATCATGCGCATTTCAATCAAATGATGCCATGTGTCTAAGACAGTTGGCCCACGATCAAACAACTGCCTGCACAGTCTAATATTGCGCAATCCAGTGCATGCGCAATCCAACTTACGCCATTCAGAATAACTAAAAGTTAGTTATTTCCAGAACTCTATAAATAGAGTTTCAAGTCTTCATTCCAGAGGATCAGACATAAAGTTCAGAAATATCAGAGAGTTCAGGAGTTCTTGTCCAAGTGCTGCTGCATTCTTCCGAGGCTATCGCCTTCAAATTCAGAGGCTATCGTCTTCAAAGTTCACATCGTCCAAGGGATAAAGCAATCGTCTTCTAGATTGGATTCCTACAGTTGTACTTTCCCAGAATTCTTGTAATCTTCTTTTACAAAGTTTGTTGAAATAAAGATCAATTTTTGTTTTTGTAAACAAAATGGCGACTCTGCTGGGGACGACTTTCTCCTCCGACGAGGAAGTGACAACTCAATGTGACGTTGCGTCTATCGGAAAGACGCAGAAGACGCTGGTTGTAAAGGTCAACCAAACGGCCTACGAAGCCATGATCAACTCCAGGACCACTCCTCGCACTGCGACAACTTCTGCCATAAGCAAAGTGCGCCCAGTGTGGATCCCAAAGACTGCTGCGCAGTCTGTTGATTCTGTCACCAAGACTGCTGCGCAGTCTAATATCTCTGCTGCTAAGACTGTTGCACAGTCTGTTGTTTCTGTTGTTGCACAATCTGCCTCTACTACTCCAGCATAATATGCTGTTGCCAGTGCACAAACTACATCATATGCTGCTCTGTCAAAGTACAAGACTTGTTCCTCTGGCGCAGTTGGCTGCTACTCTGTCTGCGTAGTCCACTACTCCAGCAACCAGAGTACAACTCAAGCACTCTGGCAACAAGGCTCCTACTGCGCAAACCACTGTAACTAAGGCCAGAAAACATTCTGCCAGAACACCTCATGCGCAATCTGCCAGTGCGCCATCAACCCATGCGCAAATTGTGTCTGCACAATCCAAGAGAGACAGCCCTTTGGCTAATCTCTCCTCTTCTCACAACAAGAGGAAGAGCTCTGCTCCTCCTTCCAAACACCCTGTTGCTCCTGCACAATCCACTGGGGGGGGTAGTCTTTTGGCTATTCCTCATCCTCCCCAAAACAAGGGAAAAGGCCCGTTAGTCTTTTGTCAAACTTCCTCGTCTCATGACTTGGAAGACAACAGAGGGAAACGCTCTTTAGCTAACCCTTCTTCACAAAACAAAGGAAAAGGCCATTTGGTCTTTTCCCAGTCTTCTTCGGTTTTTACCGTAGAAGATCAAACTGAATGTGCTCTGGCACCAGTCAGTACAAGAACCCTTTCTCACAAGGATTCTTCTTCCCTCCTTGCTAAAGGGAAGTGTACTGATCAGAGAAGTATTCTGCCTACTCCGGTAGCAGAGTTCCAGGATCTCCCAACTCTTCAAATCTCCCGTTCAAGACAGGAAAAATTGCTGGTGTCTCAAACAGAAATCCCTGGGGGTGAGTTTGCTGATTTAAGAACTTATCTTAACAGACCAACTTTGGTAAAACGTAAACAGCCAATGCCGAAGACCAACCAACATCAGAGGCAAACCTCTAGGATCAAGAATCCGGACACTTATGCCAATGAAATGAGTACTTTCCTGTACACTCAAGAGACAAAACATTTGAAGAATCGGAACAATGTTCCGAATATTGTCAAAGAACATGTCCCTCGAACTTTTGCTCGTCCCGTTGCTGTTCCCGATCTTCGAGAACACCTCAAGCAAAAATGGAATAATATCTCAATATCCCCAGTGCAACCACTTGGACACCATTGCAATCACAAAGTGGTCATCAAGTGTTGTTGTCAGACAACCAGACGATCTGTCTTCGATCGTTTGAACTTTTCTAACTCTGAACCTATGTCGGAAGATGAAGACGAGGTTTTGTATGCCTCCGTCAACATGACTTCCAGAGACACTGGGGGTAGGAAGTGCTCCAAGCACGGGAAGCCTCGTAAGCCGAGCCAACGGTATTTGAATTTACTCCAAGAATCCTCTGAAGGAGTATTCCAACATACCAGATGTTTGCAAAAACAAAAGTATGAAACTTTATTGATACAAACTTTGTAAAGATTACAAGAATTCTGGGAAAGTACAACTGTAGGAATCCAATCTAGAAGACGATTGCTTTATCCCTTGGACGATGTGAACTTTGAAGACGGTAGCCTCTGAAGTTGAAGGCAAAGCCTCGGAAGAATGCAGCAGCACTTGGACAAGAACTCCTGAACTCTCTGATATTTCTGAACTTTATGTCTGATCTCTCTATCTGATCTCCGATCCCCTTGAATGAAGACTTGAAACTCTATTTATAGAGTTCTGGAAATAACTAATTTTTAGTTATTCTGGATGGCGCAAGTTGGATTGTGCAGGAACTGGATTGCGCAGCATCAGACTGCACAGGCAGTTGTCTGGTTGTGGGCTGACTGTCTTAGACACATGGCATCATTTGGTTGATATGCGCATGATCGTGTGAAGACAGTTGCCACGTAACGAGTAATTAAGGGCATGAATGCCACGTGTACTTTTGTCAATTGTCAGGATGAAGTGCGCCACATGAATTATGCTGACTTCGGATTGCGCTGAAATGGATTGCGCAGGCACTGGATTGCGCAGGCACTGGATTGCGCTGCATGTACAGCTATCCTCGAGCGCTGTACGGTACAATAAACGAACAGTCTCCTCGTTCTTCGTGCTGTCAGCTGTCAGAAAGATTTGATTTTGTCAGATAATGATGATATTGCCACGTCAGCCTGCGCAGTTGAAAGTGTGCGCAGTTCGGTGTACGCAATCGGAATGATGCACAATCTGATATCTGCACAGTTCATTTGAAACTTGTATTTCTTGATTTTCTGACTTTGTTGATAGGTGCAACTTGATTTTTTAGGACCTACAAGACCCCCTTCAAAGTTTTCGAAAGTTGAATTTATTCAAAGTTTCGAAATACTTTGAATTTCAAAATTTAAAATCAAGTTGCGCATGAGCTGTCTGCGCAATCGGATGAGTCGATCCGACTTTTTTGGCGCAGTCTGAGGCAGCCGTTACTCTTTGAAAAACTTATAAATAGTTCTCTTCGATATTCATTTCATTCTTTACTTTGCTTTTGTGATTTAAGAGAGAAGTCCCGAGCCTATTCCTCCTTTCTTCTCCATCGAATCTCCATGGCTCCCAAGCGTTCTTCCGCCGCTGCCAAGGGCAAGGCCCCCGCCGAGCCTTCGGCTAGGGTTGCACGACGTCCTTCTCGACATGAGACTGTACATCCCGCTTTGCAAGGTAGATGATTCAATCGAAAACTCTTTTTAGAGTTTTTTCGACTTCACTGATCTTCAAAATCTATCTCTTTTTAGAGATGTGATCATATTACGCCACCCTTTTTAGGGTTTTGGTTGCACGAACTAGTTATTCTTCATTTTTATGAAGAATACTTTCTTGCGCAATCGGTTGAACCGCGCTGACAAAAGTCAGCACAATCTGCTGATTTGTGCAGGATTGCCAGCGTAATCTGATGCTGGTGCAAACTGATAGATGCGCAACCTAATGGTTGCGCAATCTGATGGTTGCACAATCTAATGGTTGCGCAGTCTGATGGTTGCATCCTTGATTTTTTTTTGTGCTGAATTTTTGTTTTCTCTGTTTAATGCAGTGAATACCAGAGAAGATCCAGGGTATGAGAACTTTGTAGGAACTCTTTCAGAATCAGAATTCAAAGAGGACCTGTCCCATGTGCACTTTCCACAGTATGATCTGCCAGCTTCCCGCCAAGCTATCTTGGTAACCCAAGATAATGAAACCCTGTTATGTCTGATGAATGGGCAACCTTTGGAGTCGGCAGATGCCATCATTCACAAGAAGCCCCTATTTCTGTTTGGTGAAGCTTTTGAGAAGAGCTCTCAGCCGAGGCCACGGATGGAAGAACGGATTGTCCAACAGAAAGACAAGACAATCTCGATACCAGATGTCTCCCGCTGTCTCCCCTTATCTCGATATGCTCATGCAAGCTATTCGAGGAAAATGGAATGGAATCTCACACCTTTTCAGGATGCCCGTCCAGGAAAGATTTATGTGAAGAAGGGGCCTAACAAGAAAGACATGTTCTACAGTTCTTCGGAACGATACAGTGTCTTGCTCAGAGGTTTAAAGCCCGGTTGTATTCCGCCGAAAAATTCTTCTTTGTTAATTCCCGTGAGAGTTCCAATATTCGCGAATGAGTTCGCGAAGGTCGAAGGGAGGTATCCAGATCAAGACCTCAGATTAACTGGACTGGTGAACCCAGACTATAAAAGATGGAGTTGTATAGCAAACTGGATTTTGACTAAGTTTGAAGACAAACTTCAGCAGATTAACTTGTATCAAGCAGTGCATGCCACTGTTTACGGTTTCGCCCCTAATCTGCATCTATTTCTGGCTCTAGCAGAAAGATACAACTACAGGACAGGGACTTTTATGACTCCCTGCGGAGAGATCGGGTTTGCCCTTCACGAGATGCAGTACATCTCTTATCTGCCGATGGAGGATGCCCCGTATGAGGAATTTGTTCCAACTAATGATGAGTTGGACAAACTTCGAAAAGAGAACGCAGCCATGGTAGAAGTTTTCGAAGAACTGTTGTGTCATTATAAAATCTACTCTTTGTTTTACAAAAGTGGTACATCTGGTACCTGTTATTCATCCAAATGGTTGCCTTATCTGTTCCTCAACCATATTGAAGAAAAGAAGACCAAGGAATATGACAACTGCTATTCCAACTTCTTTAAACCACTGAGCAGCACTGAGGTGGTGAAGTTAATAGAGAGAAGTGGTGACTTGGATGTCGAGATCAAGGACGATCATCAATGTCCTCCTCTAAAGAAAGGAGACACTCTCGAGAGTTATCTGAGAGTGGGATATCGATTTATGTCAAAAGAAGCCTAACTGGCAGGTTTTTTGACATATTGGCTCCGCCGATTCGTTGTTCCCGGAGCAAGTGCCGTAGACCGCTTCCATCGCGGTGTTCTTTTTACTGCCGTTCGATTAGTCTTCGGCTACAAGATGGATCTCTTATCGGCGATGACTTGTAGATTGAACGCCAGTCTCCGTCTGTACGTCGAATTGATGCTGAAAGCAAAGGGCGAGAAAGAATTTCCTCGACTAGAATTGCCGTATACTTATCTGTTTGGGTGGTTGCTTCTACACCATCCTACTTTGATGGACCCCGACATGGGACCAGTCAGTGGCAGCTTTTTGCGGAGATTCTCCCACGGTAAGTGAAAATACACTTCTTTGAGAGATTGCAGATATGCTTTGAACCTTGGCAAAGGATGGAACTTCTATTGCACTCCTCCTCCTGTCGGATATGAACAGATGCCGACCAACATGGTTGACTCAATGATACAACCTTTGAGCCGTACAACTTTTAATTGGTTGAAGACAATTCGTCCATCCCACTTGGTATATCGGTTTGAAGAAGAATGCTACTTGGAGCCATATCTTCCCAGCCGGTTTGCTCGGCAGTTTGGATATGACCAATTCTACGTAGGTAATGCTATCTCATGCCTACAAGGAAAAAGGTTTCTTGATAGATGGAGCCCGAGCTTAGGCTTATTACAACGCTCGAGATACGAAAGCAACGTTCTCGATGCCGGTGAATAGTAATCATGGCCCTCGTATGCTGTTCACATATTCGGTGTTTTATACATCATCGAACACTTTTGTCGAGAACTTTAATCTTGCGGATAGCTTCGTATCTGCAACGAGATTGAAGAAGGGAGGAGTCATCATGTCACTTCCAGGTAATGATGAGGTGCACGAGCCAGTGGATGCACCCTTAGAAGTTTCGAGGGATGCTATGTTCCCTGAAGAGGTTAACGCGCCACTGCATGTTTCTTTGAAGGTTGCTAAATCTCCGGCCAAGAAAAGAAGGAGAGAGGAGCCTTCCGTCCCAACTGCGGAGAAGAAACTGATCTTGGATCATTCTTCAGAAAAGATTACTACCAGATCTCAATCTCGGCAGCTGGCCGAGACAATTCAGCAGGAAGAAGCTGCCACACCGACCTCTGTTCAAAAACAAGTCGAGGCAATAAACGTAGAGAGTCCTGAGAGACCTCTGCATAGGAAAAAATAGTTGGTCCGCAGAAGACAAGTTTTGTCTTCGATCGTGATAGACGCTGCAGCGGGACTCACCATGCCCTCTCCCACTCCTGTTTCTGAGGCTGGGAATAAAACTCCTAGTCCAAAACAAAGGAAGGATATTGAGGAGAGAGAAGAGATCGACCGAAGAGATGAGGCCATAGAGCCTAGAGACAATATTGCAGAAACAGAGCATGAACCTTTGCAATCTCCATTGCCAACAGCAGCGAAAACTCATCTTCCTGCCACACCGGGAGCAACCCTTGCAGAAGAAGATCGTTTGATGATCGAAGCTTTATATGGCTGTGACTTCGGTTATCAGGAAGAAGCTGATCATGCCGCTGAGCTGCTAGTGAAGAGGCTCCCGAGGATAGCGAGAACGAGAAGAGTACCTCATCAGAAGCTGCTGATGAGACACGAAATCCGGAAGAGAATATTGAAATCCAGACATCCCCTCGAGACACTCTGACTCCTGAAAAGGAAGCTGAGGTGCCGAGATCTCCGGAGAAGATTGCTAATGAAGAGGTGGATTTGGAGGAAACTCCAGTTGCTGCTCCCGAAGGTATTGTAATAAAATTAGCGATCTTCTTTTAATAAATAACTTGATAGCTAACATCGTTACTTTTATCCATACAGAATCCGGATCCTCTTCTGCTCCTCCAACATGCATGGACATAGTACTGGCAACGACAATTGCCAGTAGCAGCCGCCATTTATCTTGTGGCTCTGAAGCAGGTAGTAGCCAGGCAGTAGCGTCTGAAGCTACTTCTGCTCAGCAAAAGTCTGTTCCTGCAGATGATAGGCTTATTGCTGGATCCACCCATGGTAAGACTGTTTTCACTTTTGATTCTCTTTATCAATAGCCAATGACAGGCAAAGTGACAGTATTTTATTTTGCAGAGGAACAACCAGGAGGAGCAACCAGCTCCACTTTGGTTCCCTTATTCAAAGAGCCTGCTGTTCAGATACGAGAAATTGAGCGTCCTGCTGCTTCGTCATCAACAGGAGTAGCTGCGACTCCTGGTGCTCTGGCGATTAATCAGCTTGTCATCCAATCATTCACCAAATGCTTCTTCGAGTCCTTGGGACCTCTGATCAATAGAATGATGGACAAAGAAGACGCTGATTTTTTTATGGTTAGAAGTTCGACCTCTTTCTTGGTGAAGGCCATCCGGGAGCAAGGTGATGAGGCTCAGGCCACTTTCCTTGACCATATATTGAATGAGCTGGAAATCTCCATAAAGAACTATAAAGATCTCAACAAAGGGGAAGTGGAACCTTTAGTGCAGGCGGAGTTTGAACAAATGGCTCAGGCAGCTGCAATTGAAAGAGTGAATCTCCAGAACCTCTTGGATGCTTATACTACTAAATCTGCTGAATATAATTCTAAGTTAGAATCGATGATCTCAACTGCTGAGAGAAGAGAGAGAAGGATTGCCGAGCTGAGAGTGGAGATTGCTCGTCTCGAAGGGGAACTGGAAAATGAAGTTACAGAGCATCAGACTGCAGTCGAACAAATTGATGCTCTAACTCAGGAAAGAAACGAGTATGTAGCAGCTCATGATGCAGAAATCACTCACCGAATGGTAACCATGCCCGTTTTTAATAAAGAATCTGGGATGGAAGAGGCCAGGAGGAGAGTGATGGTATCTCGCGAATAACGGTTGCAGATTTTGAAACAACAGATTGCTAATCTGATGATGCCTCCGTCTCAGTAGAAAGAACATCTTGTATCTTCTTATCTTTCCTTATACTATGCATGTAATGTCTTAAATTTTGATCAATAAAAGATATTTTGTTGTGGCTCTATTATTTCTTGTATATCTTATTCAGATATAAATAATAGCGATAGAAAATATATTCAGAGGTACAGGACATGATATATTTCTTGATAATTTTGTAGAAAATAATTATATTCATTATATCTGCTCAGAGGTAATATGGACGTGGTAGAATATAATTTATCGAATATTATTATTTCAATATAGACAACTTAATCGAAGACGACAAGTTGCTGATATGGACAATGAATAAAAAAGGTGTGAATAAAATAAATGAACGAAATGAATTGTCAGGATGAACGGATGGACCGTCAAATGAATTGAATGAACGGGTGAACCGTCGGATGAATATGAATGAACGAATGAACCGTCAGATGAATTGATGAACGGGTGAACCGTCTGATGAATGTGAATGAACGGGCGAACCGTCAGGTGAATTGATGAACGGGTGAACCGTCGAATGATGGATATGAATGAACGGATGAACCGTCTGATGATGATGAACGGATGAACCATCAGATGATGATGAAATGAACGGACGAACCGTCGGATGATGATGAACGGATGAACCGTCAGGTGATGATAAAATGAACGGACGAACCGTCGGATGATGATGAACGGATGAACCGTCAGGTGATGATGAAATGAACGGACGAACCGTCGGATGATGATGAACGGATGAACCGTCAGGTGATGGATGTGAATGAACGGATGAACCGTCTGATGATGATGAACGGATGAACCGTCAGGTGATGGATGTGAATGAACGGATGAACCGTCTGATGATGATGAACGGCTGAACCGTCGGATGAATGTGACGTTTCATTATTTTGAGAATCTCTGCCTTTAAATAGAACAAAAATCTAGAAGGAATGATCATTTCCACTTTTCAACATAAAGATGTCGTCCGGAGATACATCCAAAAAGGCTAAAATTGCCCCAAAAGTTGAAGCGGGCATTGAAGAACGTCTTACTGAACCAGTCCAGCCAAAGCAGACGGAAGCAGGCGAAGGTTCGTCCGTACCCAAACCACCGCGGGATATCCTGGATTTCTTACTTGAACCAGGAAAGACTGAAGAGGAAGAGGCCATGAGGATGGCTGCTTGCAAGTTCCTGGTAGGTTCGAGCAAAGAAGTCCTCAGTTCTTTTGCTGATTATGTCTTTGATAAGGACGGTAGTGGTCCGCGTCTAAATGTTGAGAAGGACGATAGCGACCTTTCTTGATATCATATAACATCATTTATGATGAAAATAACAATCAAACTTTATTTATGAACTGTCTGATCTTATTTACATAAATTTTTGTTACATTTATACATAGTATTTCTTGAGGAATTTGCCATTAATAGGCATCATTGCAACTCGACCATCTAATTCTGAAAGTTGATAAGCTCCATTTGAAAAGACTTTGCTGACAACGTAAGGTCCTTCCCACTTTACATCGAACTTGCCTTTGCTCGAGTGAGTCATAGTCATGGGACGTCTTACTGTTAGAACAAGTTCTCCTTATTGAAAGGCTCTGACTTTAACTTTGCGGTTGAAAGTCTTCGATATACGGGCTTGATATAACTCAATATGCTGTTGAGCTAATAGCCGCTTCGCATCGAGCGCTTCTAATTCTTGAAGTCGAAGAAGATCGTTATTCTCTGTAGTGAGTTCATTAGCAATGGCAATCCTTAAAGAAGGAATTTGAAGTTCCAGAGAAATAACAGCTTCACAACCGTACACCAGAGAGAAAGGTGTAAAACCTGTGGGGTTGCAGACTGTAGTTCGATAGGCCCAAAGACATTCACCAAGCTTTTCGCTCCAATTCCGTTTGTTAGTAGACACAAACTTCTTGAGGAGCTTGATAATAGTTTTATTGAAAGCTTCAGCTAATACATTAGCGGCAGGATTGTAGGCTGTAGAAGCGACATTGTCAATTCGATGATCATCGCAGAATCTGGTAAATTTCTGGCTGATGAATTGAGGTCCATTGTCATGGATGATTCTTCGAGGTACACCAAATCGATAAATGACATGGTATTTAACAAAGTTGATGACACTGCTGGTCTTGACTTCAGCCAAAGGTATAGCTTCAGCCCATTTGGAGAAGTAATCGGTTATTGCCAGTATGAACCGATGTCCTCTAGAAGAAGGAGGATTGATGGGACCTATGATGTCCATATCCTAAGCTTCAAAAGGCCAGGAAGCAGCCGTCGGATGCAAAAATTCTGAAGGTTGATGGATAAAATCTGTATGGATTTGACAAGCTCGACATTTCCTTGCATATTCAATGGCATCAGACACCATAAAGGGCTAGTAATAACCCATGCGTCGGATACGATCCTGTAGCTTAGGGCCGGGTTGATGTGCTCCGCAGACACCGTCATGAGCCTCACGTAATACTTGCTTCGCTTCAACACCAGCAAGACAGCGCAAGAATAGGCCGTCATAAGTCCGCCGATAAAGAGTCTTGGTGGTTTGATTGTAATAGAATCGGAGAGATCGCCGACGAATACTCGTAGCCTCCTTGGGATCTTCAGGGAGTATGTCATGAACTACGAAGTCAATGAAAGGAGCTCTCCAATCTTCACTAATAATATTGACTTCAGTAAGATTACTGAATTCAATATTACGATTGTTTTCGATACAGAATAATTCTCGATTAAGATGGCCACCACCTGTTGTCTTCTGATAGGGATGGCTAGGACTGCTGCAAGATTGGCCAAAGCATCTGCCTCAGTATTACAAGCTCGGCGTACTTATTCAATGAAGAAAGCTTTGAATGATGTTGCCATGTTGATTGCTGCTTCATGATAAGGCACTAGGTCTGGATGGCGAACTTCATAGGTTCCTCTAACTTGATTAACAACCAACTTAGAGTCACCGTAGACTTTGAGATACTCGACATCGAGTTGTTTGGCTAGCTGGAGGCCAATAAGTAGAGCATTGTACTCTGCCACGTTGTTGGAACAAGGCTCATCTAGGGAGTATGCTCTTTGGATAGCCGACCCGTCTGGAGAAACAAGGACAACTCCAACTCCTGCGACAATGGCACCATTGGATCCAATCCTGGATGTACCGTCAAAGAATAGATGCCAAGTAGGAAATTCTTCAGAGACTGCATTAGATTCCAAAGTCTCATCTGGAATTTCATCATAGAGTTTAGATGTTTCTGGCACATGATGAGCTGCTAAGAAATCCGCCAACGCTTGACCTTTGACAGACTTTTGAGGAACATATACCATGTCATATTGGGCTAGCAGAATGGCCCATATAGCCAGCCGAGAGTTGAGTGTTCTGGGTTTCTTCATGAGTACCCGAAGAGGATTAACTCGGGATATAACATGAATAGTTTGGCCAATGATGTAATGCCGAGTCTTTTGAACAACAAACATGAGAGCTAGGCATTCTTTTTCGACCAGACTATAACGATGTTCAGCACCAATCATAGTACGACTGAGATAATAGATAGCTTGTTCATGGCCTTCTTTGTTCTTTTGGACAGATAAAGCACCCAATGAATGATCCATAACACGGACATACATTAAGAATGGTATGCCAGAGATTGGTGGTACCAAGACTGGTGGATTCATGAGATACGTTTTATGTCTTCGAATGCTCGTTGACATTCTTCGGTCCAAACGTGTCACCTTCGGTTCCCGTATTTCGTATTCCTGTGCGCATTTGGAATTTTCTTGAATTTTCTGGTAATTATTTTCCTGTATTTCCCGTATTTGGCCTTGGACCGACTTTATTAACTTATTGGGTTGCATTACGGATTTGGGTTTAATTTTTTTTTTATTATTATTATTATTATTATTTCATAGGAGATGGGCCCTTGGAGGGTTCGGCCTGGCTTGCTTTGGTCGGAATTGCTATGGATCACTTTAACCTACACTATCCCTTACCTCCACCACACCACCACCCATTAATAACCTTACCTACCATTCTCTCTCTTCATTAACATCAACACCACCAGCATCCTCTTCTTCTTCTTCCTCTTAAAACCCTTTAACTCCACCATAGGCAAGTGCATCTTGCCATCAAAAGAAAAGAAACCATGATTCTTCTTGTTCGAAAGTTTGTTTAGCTAGTTTAGAACAATATTAGAACTTGGAACTTCTTGATTTGAAGCATGGATCTCTCTAGATCTAACTTTGCATTAATCTCGGTTTTCCTTGAAATTCATTTAATAAACTTTGATTTGGATGGTTTTTGAGGTTTTTATGTTGTGGAGAATTAAGTTTTATACAACTTTAGTCTTTACGAAATCTGATTTCGTTTTAAAATGAGAAAGTTATGGATTTTGCAAGTTTTAGGGGTTGGGTTCTTCCTCTCAGCTAGAGGTAGGAGAAGAACTCCTCCTTTCCCTTTGTTGGCAACACCAGTGGTGTTACGCCATGCGGTTGCAGCCGCTACGCGTGCTGCCAGCGGCCAGCGCTTTACGCGAGCGGCTCTGCGCATGTGGGGGGCGCCCCCTCCTCCTTTTCCCCTCTGCGCAGCCTCTACGCAATGCAGCGGGCCCCTAGCTCTACGCGGCAGCCGCTGCAGCCTCTACGCAAGCAGTGGGCCCCTTTTTCTCGCTGCATTACGCGCGCGCGCTCTGCGCGTGTGGGGCCCTCTCCCGTTCCCAGCTGCTGGCGCCAGCGTGGGGCCCTCCCCTTTTTGCTGTGCGCGGGAGCAGCACCTCCTCTACGCACGTCCACGTGCGTGGCCCCCCCTCTTTTCTCGCTGCCTTACGCGCGCGCTCTGCGCGTGTGGCCCCCCTTGTTTCAGCCGCCATTTTGCATGTGGGTCCCTCTCCCGTTCCATTGCGCGCTTGCCCCTGTTCCCTTACGCGAGCCGCCCAAGGCCTTACGCGCGCGCTCTTCTGTTTGCCTTACTCCCCCGTGATTTTAATGTTTTCTCTGGGATTCTCCATTTGGTTTTATTGGAGCTTTTGATGTTTAATGTCCACTACATCACTTGATTGGGCTTGACATGCTTGGACACAAATTGGAGTTTTTGTGACTTGTTATTTTTCTTCAACCTGCAACTTGTAAACCGACCTGATGACTTGAACATGACTTGGCAACATGTAACTCGACAAGAGACCATGACCTGATGAATTGATAATTTGGGCTACTGCGGTAGGCTCACCTGACTTGCTACTTGACATGACACCGTGGGTGTGCATCCTGTGCTTGCTTAAGCTACTTGTCCAGTCTTGCATCATGCCTAGGACGTGATCCCCTGGGTACCACGGCAAGGGACTCACACTAAAATTGGACTAGGTAATGAGTAGACCAAATTAGAACATGGAGAATTCCCGGTCACAGGCAGTCTCGTTATCTGGAGGCATTAATGGACTTGTAGCTTGCCGATGAGTAGAGCACATTTCCAGCACACTGTCATGTGTTGCACCTCTAAGTCACCTAAGGGTACATTTGTCTCCCGGGCGATGTACCCACCTATACTCTCAACCCGCGGAAGGATAACTGGATGGTCTGCAGGGCTTGGGACTGGGAGTTTCTCACTTGCATCTTGTTAGTAATTAGGCTTGTGATAACCCTAGTTAGTTAAAGTAGTAAGCCGTAGTACTTGCTTGGCCGATTGTGGATGAATGGTGTCCAGCCCCGTTTAAGTTTTGTCTAGCCCCTGCACCTGGAACTCTTGATCATGATTGTTTTACTTATCCCTAACGATAAATGGGTAGAGACAGTGAACTACTCAGGCGAAGGGGTACAATCCCGGTCCTTGTTTGGTTTAAGGATTGTAACCTGGCTCCCGGAATGGTTCTACATCCCTAGTCGTTTATCGCTCTGTGTATTTTTATTACTTGTACTTCCTTTATTTCTTATGTTCTGATATGCTGGCTTTTGTTCTTATTTGTGGCCTCCTTTGTGGCACTTGCTCTTTCTGGGGTTTGACCCAGCTGGTTTTGTGTGGCCAGATTTCGGAGCAGCTCCCGAGGATCTACCAAGCTTCCAGCCCAATGGTGAACACTAGACGGAACCCGGGCTACGAGTGGGTTTTCTTTTTTTTGTCTTCACCCACTTATATGTAAATTCATTCTTTTGAGGCGTTTAGCCGACGAGCATCTGTTAGCTCGATGCACATTTACTTACTGTCTGCCTACGGGCTGTAAACATGATTAACAAATCCTAGGGTTGATCATGTACGACTGAACTCTTGCTAGTCCTATCATTTTGTACGACTAGCTTCATGATCATCCAATATGTAATATTTGGGACGCCTTATATATATATTTGATGCTCTAACATCTTGTAACTCTGTTAATTGCTTGAGATTGAGACAATAGGCTTGACATTAAGAGACTGCTGGCTTGTAGTAAACCCTCATATCCAGACAGCCGTGACCGTATAGTTGAGATGTATTCTATTTCAATATACGTAGCTGGCTGTGTCTGTCCCCGCTCTCCAGTATTCTGGATCTGGGGCGTGACACGGTTTAAGTGGTGGCCCATGCAGGTCTTGTCAATCAAGAAATGTGAGGGTTTACCGTTAGATGTCTCAATCAGTATTCGTCCTTGACCTCCACCCGTATTTTCAAATCCCTGAAATCCTTGCCCTGATTACATGCTTGTCTCATTGATCCTTCCTGGTCCTTCCTCATTGTTTTCCTGTGTCGTCTTCTTCAGCGGCACTGTATCTGACCCCGCCAATCAACAGGGTGGAGCACCTCCCGTGGGCCAGCAGCAACCTGGAGATCAAGCCCAGCATTCCGGAGTCGCCTCCAGGGTAATACCTACTGGAGGAGAGTCACCAGTTCGGCCCGTCCAGCCCGCTGAGCCAGATAATGGCACCCTAGTAGGCCTCATCAGAACCTTGATAGCTTCCCAGGATCGTCGCGGAGACGCCTTGCACCAGACTGTGGCAGATGCCTTGACCAGAGGCGGTCATCCAGGAAATCAGGCAGCCAACAGTTTCAAGCGCTTGAACCCTCCCTTCTTTGACGGCAGTGAAGATGCGGTTGCCGCGGATGCTTGGCTTCAGGATACCGAGGTGGTTCTAGAAGCAGCTAGGACACCTGAGAATGAGAAGGTGGCGGTGGTACGGCTACAGTTGTTAGACTTGGCTCGCGATTGGTGGGCAGCTCAGGCCATGGGATTGGCGGCACCAGTTACTTGGACGACGTTCAGAGAGAGATTCCAGACGAAGTACTTTGATGCTGTGGCTCGGTACGATCTGCAGACCAGATTTACCAACTTGAAGCAAGGCGGCAGGACGGTCGATGGCTATGCGACCGAGTTTTCTAGACTGAGTAGGTTTGCCCCCACCTTGGTGGCAACCGAGTATGATAGGGCCCAGCGGTTCCAGCAGGGGCTGCATTTAGAAATCTTGTTGGCAGTTGAGCAGTTCGAGCACCAGACGTTCGACGCAGTATTGAGGGCGGCTAGGAGGCATGAGTACACCTCCCAGAGAATTGTGGACAGGACCGGAGGCAGGAAGCGGTCCCATAGTCAGATGCACCAATCATCAGCCCCAACCCCGGCAGCTAGGGGTATAACCATTGGAACTCCGAGGCGAGCGGCCTCAGTGACGTCGGTTCAGCATTCGATCCCGACGTACCCGCAGCAGCAGAAGCAGAAGCAGTCTTCCGCGGTGGGATGTTCTCATTGCGGGAAGCCGGGCCATGTAGTGGCAGAGTGTCGGAGGGCGCAGGGATTGTGCCTGGCTTGTGGAGCGGCTGATCACAAGATAGGAGCCTGCCCGAATAGGGGTAGCTCATCCTCGTCCAACCTAACCAGTCCATCGGTTAGAGGACCGGCACCAGTACCTCAGCAGCAACAGCAGTACCCGAGGCCATTGGCGACCCAGGCCCAGGCCTTCCAGCAGCAGAACCAGCAGCAGTTCACCCAGGCTCCAGTGCAGAGCAGGCAGAGAGGTTTCCAGCAGAGGGGACCCGCAGCTAGAGGTCAGGCTATGATGATGACCATGGAAGAAGAAGTTGCACCAGGTGAGGTAGTGGCAGGTACTATTCTCGTCAACACCTTTCCAGCATCTGTATTATTTGATTCTGGTGCATCACATTCATTCATGTCTGCACGATTCGCGACACGGATAGGATTGGAGCCCGAGTCATTATCAGTGAGGCTCAATATACTTACTGGTAATGGTCTTGTGGGAGTAGATCGAGTGTTTTCCTCGTGTCGGATCGTAGTTAGCGGTAGAGAGTTCCCCGCTAGATTCATAGAATTCCCTATGGCAGACTATGATGTAGTCCTAGGCATGGATTGGTTGAGGAACCATTATGCTAGGATAGACTGCCATGTTGGCAGAGTTGTCTTTAGTATTCCCGGGGAGCCAGAGTTCTCCTTTTCCAGAGGCGCCGTAGAGCCATCTCCTCCAGTATTGCGGATGGCAGTAGCAGTAGTACAGTTGCCCCGGATAGTTGAAGAGTTTCCAGATGTCTTTCCAGAGGAACTTCCAGGGATGCCGCCAGAACGGGAGATCGAGTTCACCATAGACTTGATTCCTGGGACAGCACCAGTATCAGAGCGAGTCTACAGAATGGCACCTTCAGAGTTAGAGATCTTGTACAATATGATTGAAGAACTTAGAACCAAGGGATTCATTCGTGCTAGTGGATCGCCTTGGGGAGCCCCAATGCTTCTTGTGAAAAAGAAGGATGGTACGTCTAGGCTATGTGTAGATTATCGTACCTTGAATTCAGTGACAATCAAAAACAGATACCCTCTCCCGAGGATAGATGACTTGTTTGATCAACTCAAAGGGGCTTCAGTTTTCTCGAAGATAGACTTGCGGTCAGGATACCACCAGATCAGAGTTAGAGAGCAGGACATCCCGAAGACGGCGTTCAGATCTAGGTACGGGCATTGGGAGTTTCTAGTTATGCCCTTTGGAGCAACCAATGCGCCGGCAGTGTTCATGGATCTCATGAACCGTATTTTCATGCCTTACTTGGATCAGTTTGTGATAGTGTTCCTTGATGACATCCTGGTCTACAGCAAGAGTGAAGCAGAGCATGAGCAGCATCTCAGAGTTGTTCTCCAGATTCTCAGAGAGCACCAGTTGTACGCCAAGTTCAGTAAATGCGAGTTCTGGCTCGATCGCATTTCGTACTTGGGTCACATCATTACCAGAGGAGGAGTGGAAGTGGATCCCCAGAAGATTGTGGCTATCGAGTCATGGCCAGTACCCAGTTCAGTGGCAGAGGTTCGCAGCTTTCTAGGATTGGCCGGCTACTACCGGCGGTTCGTCTCAGATTTTGCAAGGATTTCAGCGCCGATGACCCAGTTGACCCGCAAGGATGTGCCGTTTGTTTGGACAGCAGAGTGTCAGGAATCATTTGAGAAGTTGAAGCGAGGTTTGATTACGGCTCCCATTCTCACACTTCCAGATGGGACCGGAGGATTCACAGTTTATTGCGACGCTTCAGGCAGAGGATTGGGATGTGTCTTGATGCAGCATGGGAAGGTAATTGCTTATGCATCACGTCAACTTCGTGATCATGAGAAGAATTACCCGACCCACGACTTGGAATTGGCCGCGGTAGTGTTTGCTCTGAAGCTTTGGAGACACTATTTGTACGGAGACAGAGTGGAGATATTCACTGACCACAAGAGCCTGAAATATGTTTTCACCCAGAAAGATCTTAATATGCGGCAGAGAAGATGGCTCGAGCTACTTGTGGACTATGATGTGAACTTGCAGTATCACCCAGGGAAGGCCAACGTGGTAGCAGATGCATTGAGCAGGAGAGCCGGAGTTTATTTCCTGACGGCACAACCAGATCTATTGGCAGATCTTCAGAAGATGGGAATTGAAGTTGTCCTCCCTTCCAATGTGGCCATGATGGCTAGCTTGCAGATTCAGTCCACCATAGTTGAGAGGATCCGGACAACACAGTTAACAGATTCCAAGATTCAGCGGCTCAGAGCTGAGTGTGAAGCGGGAAGAAGGCCAGAGTTATGTATTCATAAAGATGGTACACTTCGACACGGCTCGCGTCTTTGTGTACCCAGTGGAGATATCAGACAGGAAGTCATGGCAGAGGCTCACAGTTCGCAGTACTCCATTCACCCAGGCGGCACAAAGATGTACAGAGATATTCGTCAGCACTTTTGGTGGAATGGTATGAAGAGGGAGATAGCCCGGTATGTCTCTCGATGTTTGGTTTGCCAACAGGTCAAGGCTGAACATCAGAGGCCAGCTGGACTTCTTCAACCTTTACCGATCCCAGAATGGAAATGGGAACACATAACCATGGATTTCGTGACTGGATTACCCAGGTCTCCGGCAGGCAGAGATGCTATTTGGGTCATTGTGGACAGGCTTACCAAGGTGGCACACTTTCTTCCATTTAGAGTTGGACAGTCGACGGCACAGCTAGCAGAGATGTATCTCAGGCAGATTGTCAGACTTCACGGAGTGCCAGTCAGCATAGTATCAGACAGGGATACGAGATTTACATCGCACTTCTGGCGCAGTCTTCATCAAAGTTTGGGGACTCGTCTCAAGTTCAGCTCAGCGTATCACCCGCAAACAGATGGGCAGTCAGAGCGTACTATACAAACTCTCGAAGATATGTTACGGTCATGTACTCTTGACTTCGGTGGTTCGTGGGAGGATCACCTGCACCTGGTGGAATTCTCGTACAACAATAGTTTCCAGGCCAGTATCCAGATGGCTCCCTTCGAGGCTCTGTATGGCAGGAAGTGCAGATCTCCGTTAGCATGGGACGATGTTGGAGAGAGGCAGATGCTCGGTCCAGAACTGATTTCTCAGACGGTTGAAGTGGTCAGGAAAGTCAGAGAACACCTCCGAGTTGCTCAGGATCGCCAGCGCCATTGGGCCGATGCTCATCGGCGTCCCTTAGAATTTGCCGTCGGCGACCATGTATTCCTTAGGATCTCGCCTACCCGTGGCGTCATTCGTTTTGGCGTACGGGGAAAGCTTAGTCCTAGGTATATAGGGCCGTTCGATATTCTAGAGCGAGTAGGTGATGTATCCTATCGTCTCGCTCTTCCACCGTCGCTAAGTGAGGTACATGATGTATTCCATGTGTCCCAATTAAGACGGTACATCCCGGACCCGAGCCATATCCTAGATCATTCGGAATTGGTTGTTGGTACCAACCTTTCGTATGAGGAGAGGCCCGTGTCTATATTGGACCGGAGAGAAAAGACGCTCAAGAATAAGACTATTAACTTAGTCCGTGTTGCTTGGGGTCATCACTCTCTGGATGA
This sequence comes from Iris pallida, assembly GCA_029216955.1. Classification (NCBI taxonomy): domain Eukaryota; kingdom Viridiplantae; phylum Streptophyta; class Magnoliopsida; order Asparagales; family Iridaceae; genus Iris; species Iris pallida. The sequence continues at coordinate 4,268,190 of JANAVB010014199.1, read as the reverse complement.
GTCAACATGGGAGCGTGAGGACGACATCCGATCGCGATATCCCTACCTGTTTGACTCGTAAGGTATAATGTCTTCCTTGTGCCTTACGCCTTCTCCATCCTTGCTTGAATGTATGATTGTATGATTGCCTGCTTAGTCTGTCTGTGGTTAGTGTAGCTTGTCGTGGCAATCTCTAACTCCTTGATTTAATTCCGAGGACGGAATTCCTTTAAGGTGGGTAGAGTTGTCACCTTCGGTTCCCGTATTTCGTATTCCTGTGCGCATTTGGAATTTTCTTGAATTTTTTGGTAATTATTTTCCTGTATTTCCCGTATTTGGCCTTGGGCCGACTTTATTAACTTATTGGGTTGCATTACGGATTTGGGTTTAATTTTTTTTATTATTATTATTATTATTATTATTTCATAGGAGATGGGCCCTTGGAGGGTTCGGCCTGGCTTGCTTTGGTCGGAATTGCTATGGATCACTTTAACCTACACTATCCCTTACCTCCACCACACCACCACCCATTAATAACCTTACCTACCATTCTCTCTCTTCATTAACATCAACACCACCAGCATCCTCTTCTTCTTCTTCCTCTTAAAACCCTTTAACTCCACCATAGGCAAGTGCATCTTGCCATCAAAAGAAAAGAAACCATGATTCTTCTTGTTCGAAAGTTTGTTTAGCTAGTTTAGAACAATATTAGAACTTGGAACTTCTTGATTTGAAGCATGGATCTCTCTAGATCTAACTTTGCATTAATCTCGGTTTTCCTTGAAATTCATTTAATAAACTTTGATTTGGATGGTTTTTGAGGTTTTTATGTTGTGGAGAATTAAGTTTTATACAACTTTAGTCTTTACGAAATCTGATTTCGTTTTAAAATGAGAAAGTTATGGATTTTGCAAGTTTTAGGGGTTGGGTTCTTCCTCTCAGCTAGAGGTAGGAGAAGAACTCCTCCTTTCCCTTTGTTGGCAACACCAGTGGTGTTACGCCATGCGGTTGCAGCCGCTACGCGTGCTGCCAGCGGCCAGCGCTTTACGCGAGCGGCTCTGCGCGTGTGGGGGGCGCCCCCTCCTCCTTTTCCCCTCTGCGCAGCCTCTACGCAATGCAGCGGGCCCCTAGCTCTACGCGGCAGCCGCTGCAGCCTCTACGCAAGCAGTGGGCCCCTTTTTCTCGCTGCATTACGCGCGCGCGCTCTGCGCGTGTGGGGCCCTCTCCCGTTCCCAGCTGCTGGCGCCAGCGTGGGGCCCTCCCCTTTTTGCTGTGCGCGGGAGCAGCACCTCCTCTACGCACGTCCACGTGCGTGGCCCCCCCCTCTTTTCTCGCTGCCTTACGCGCGCGCTCTGCGCGTGTGGCCCCCCCTTGTTTCAGCCGCCATTTTGCATGTGGGTCCCTCTCCCGTTCCATTGCGCGCTTGCCCCTGTTCCCTTACGCGAGCCGCCCAAGGCCTTACGCGCGCGCTCTTCTGTTTGCCTTACTCTCCCGTGATTTTAATGTTTTCTCTGGGATTCTCCATTTGGTTTTATTGGAGCTTTTGATGTTTAATGTCCACTACATCACTTGATTGGGCTTGACATGCTTGGACACAAATTGGAGTTTTTGTGACTTGTTATTTTTCTTCAACCTGCAACTTGTAAACCGACCTGATGACTTGAACATGACTTGGCAACATGTAACTCGACAAGAGACCATGACCTGATGAATTGATAATTTGGGCTACTGCGGTAGGCTCACCTGACTTGCTACTTGACATGACACCGTGGGTGTGCATCCTGTGCTTGCTTAAGCTACTTGTCCAGTCTTGCATCATGCCTAGGACGTGATCCCCTGGGTACCACGGCAAGGGACTCACACTAAAATTGGACTAGGTAATGAGTAGACCAAATTAGAACATGGAGAATTCCCGGTCACAGGCAGTCTCGTTATCTGGAGGCATTAATGGACTTGTAGCTTGCCGATGAGTAGAGCACATTTCCAGCACACTGTCATGTGTTGCACCTCTAAGTCACCTAAGGGTACATTTGTCTCCCGGGCGATGTACCCACCTATACTCTCAACCCGCGGAAGGATAACTGGATGGTCTGCAGGGCTTGGGACTGGGAGTTTCTCACTTGCATCTTGTTAGTAATTAGGCTTGTGATAACCCTAGTTAGTTAAAGTAGTAAGCCGTAGTACTTGCTTGGCCGATTGTGGATGAATGGTGTCCAGCCCCGTTTAAGTTTTGTCTAGCCCCTGCACCTGGAACTCTTGATCATGATTGTTTTACTTATCCCTAACGATAAATGGGTAGAGACAGTGAACTACTCAGGCGAAGGGGTACAATCCCGGTCCTTGTTTGGTTTAAGGATTGTAACCTGGCTCCCGGAATGGTTCTACATCCCTAGTCGTTTATCGCTCTGTGTATTTTTATTACTTGTACTTCCTTTATTTCTTATGTTCTGATATGCTGGCTTTTGTTCTTATTTGTGGCCTCCTTTGTGGCACTTGCTCTTTCTGGGGTTTGACCCAGCTGGTTTTGTGTGGCCAGATTTCGGAGCAGCTCCCGAGGATCTACCAAGCTTCCAGCCCAATGGTGAACACTAGACGGAACCCGGGCTACGAGTGGGTTTTCTTTTTTTTGTCTTCACCCACTTATATGTAAATTCATTCTTTTGAGGCGTTTAGCCGACGAGCATCTGTTAGCTCGATGCACATTTACTTACTGTCTGCCTACGGGCTGTAAACATGATTAACAAATCCTAGGGTTGATCATGTACGACTGAACTCTTGCTAGTCCTATCATTTTGTACGACTAGCTTCATGATCATCCAATATGTAATATTTGGGACGCCTTATATATATATATTTGATGCTCTAACATCTTGTAACTCTGTTAATTGCTTGAGATTGAGACAATAGGCTTGACATTAAGAGACTGCTGGCTTGTAGTAAACCCTCATATCCAGACAGCCGTGACCGTATAGTTGAGATGTATTCTATTTCAATATACGTAGCTGGCTGTGTCTGCCCCCGCTCTCCAGTATTCTGGATCTGGGGCGTGACAAAACGAAAGATACACCCTTCTTCATGAGTTGAGTGAATGGTCTGCAGCGTATAGACAGATTCGAAATGAATCTCCTGATGTATGCAAGTCGACCTTGGAAACCTCGTAGGTCTTTTAGGTTGCGTGGAGGACGCATCTCTTGAATGGCTTTGATCTTCTCGGGATCCACGTGTATACCCTTAGAGGTAATGACGAAGCCGAGAAATTTGCCACTAGAGACACCCAAGAATGACTTGGTGGGATTCATTTTGAGTTGGTGTTGGCGCATGAGATTAAAGATAGTTCTCAAGTCTTGGATGTGATCTTCCTTCAGTCGACTCTTGACAGTAATGTCGTTAACATAGCATTCGACAGTCTTGCGCAGATGATCTCGAAAGATGGTACTCATTGCTCGTTGGTATGTTGCACCAGCGTTCTTGAGACCAAACGGCATCACAGTATAGCAGTAGACTCTACGAGGAGTACGGAAAGAAGTATGCTTTTCATCTTCAGGATGCATCCGAATTTGATTATATCCGGAGAATCCGTCCATGAAAGATATTCTTTCGAATCCACAGGTGTTGTCGATCATGACGTCCGTGATAGGGAGAGGAAATTCATCTTTTGGACATGCTTCATTAAGATTCCGGAAGTCGATGCAGACTCGAACTTTGTCGGTTTTCTTTAGAACTGAGACAACATTAGCTACCCAATCAGGATGCTGCTCTTCTCTGATAAAGTCACAAGCGATGAAATTCTTGACTTTATCGTCGATTGCATCCATCATTTCTGGCTTAAAACGCCGTTGTTGCTGTTTGACCGGTTTTGTATTCGGCAAGATGTTCAATTTGTGAGTAGCGACTTTAGGATCCAGTCCTGACATGTCTTCATAACTCCAGACAAAGACATCAATGTATTCTTTAATCAGAAGAATTAATTCCTGCTTATCTGCCTCTGGAAGGTTCTTGCTGATGAATATTGGACGAGGTGATCCGCTCTCTCCTACATCAACTTGAACTAATTGATCTTCAGTAGGCGGTTCCCTTTGTTCGAATCGGAGTTCCCATTGGGTATCCATTCGTTGAGCCCAAGGATCTGTTTTGGGATTTTTTTCAATATCTTCATCATAGCCTTCTCGAAGCTCGACGGAGACCATGTTAGAAGATACAATCAACCGATGAACTTGACCGATACTGGTGTCAGAATCCCATGATCTGGAATCAGAAGAGTTAGAACGCTCTTCACTATCGGATTCAGAGCCTGCTGGGGATAATACCAGAGGAGAAGCATATCCGAGACCTCTTTTGGTCCTGCTGTAGTACATCTCTGACTTTCCTTTTGGAACAGCCGTACGGATAGGAGTTTTTCTACCCTTACCATAGTTGAGGCCACTCTTGAAGTCGTAACCCATCTTTCGGATGATGTCTTTTGATTGCTGACTATAACGACGGAATTGAAGATGCCCCGTGTCGTTAACTTTGCTATCATCCATATAGCTGAATTGTTGTTCTGGTCCTTTACTAAAAAGTATTGGATTTTTGCCTTTCTTACGAGCGGGAACAATACGATATGAATCCTTTGGGTGTTCACATGAAACTTCTATTTGAAGAGATTGCACAACTCCCATGGTAAATGACTGAAAGCTACCTAACATATCCAAGTAGCATTTAGCATGATAAATGACATCAGTATACTGGAAAGTAGATGTTTTTTCATGGATTTGTACATTTGTATTTACAACAGGACTTTTAGCCTTAGCAGGCTTAGTCAGATTGATTACAAGAAGGGGAGAAGAAGAACGTGGAGGAGGATTAGATTTGTTACGACGGAGGTCAATAACAAGCGGCTCAGAAGAGGTGAGCTCCCTTTTGTCCTTGTTATGAGATAGATCTATAACAAGTGGCTCGGAAGAAGTTTGCTGCTTTATATCTTTGTTACGACGTAAGTCAATAACAAGTGGCTCAGAAGAGGTGAGCTCCCTTTTATCCTGATCATCACTTGATTGCTTTTGAACTGGCAAGTGAATAGCCAGAGGCTTGGAGGATTGAGGACGAGAAACACGCCCTTTGACAGGAATGATGAGGGTGTCATTAGGCACTGTTTCTTGCTCTTCTTCAGTGTCCAAAGACAGGACAACCTTCATGAACTCATCCTTGTACATACGAGCATCATTGCAGTATGCTTCAATGTCTTTGAAAGGATAGAGATCATCAACCTCCTTTTGTACCTCTCAATTGTCATCAACATATTTAAAACATTGATGGAAAGTCGAAGGGACAATGTTATGCTCGTACAGAAATGGTCTTCCCAGCAAAGCATTGTAAGAACAACCGTGGTTATCAATGATGTAGAAGGTAACCTTTGTGCGAAGATTGCCTATTTAGAGTTTTAGGCGAATCTTGCCCAGAGGCTCACTCCTTCCCTGATTGAACCCAAGGATGGTGGTGATTGTACTGGAGAGACTATGTACTGGGATTTTCAGCGCATCCAACATTGTCTTTGGCATAATGCTGAGAGCAGACCCTGGGTCTATCAGAATACGATCGACTTTCATCGAGTCGACATATCCTGTATAGTAGAGAGGACGATCGTACATATTGTCTTCCATCAACATGTCATCTTGTGTGAAAGTTATGTTTGGAATTAACTCCAACACACTATGACAATGGAGGCAAGAGACTGGTTCTGCTTTTGGCTTCCTCAGAAGAGCTAAGCAGGTTTCAGCTTGCATGAGAGCCTCGCTCAGAGTTTTCCGAGTCTCTTTAGAGAGGCGCAAGAGCTCGAAGATAGATAGCCGGGCTGGTGTATTGGCCAATTGAGCCAAGATATCAAAATTGTAAGGCTTTTCAAGTCCGGAAGGAGATGTCTTCTTCAAAGGTTTGTCGAAGCGGACTTGCTGTTTACCTTTGTCAGTGACCGTCGGCTTGGGAGGAATGGGTATCACAACCGGTGAGGAAGCAGTAGGAATATCCTCAGTAGGAGCAGGCTGTACTGGAGCAGGTTCAGAGGAAGAAACAGGATTCTCTTGGGCTTCAGGATAATCTTTTAGATAAGCTTTCCCTGATCTGGTGCCTAGCAAGATTTCTTCATCAACTATGGGATTAAAAGACACCATATTGCAAATCTTTGTCTTGCCTTTGGAACGATCTTTCTTTTTGGAGAAAGAGGGAACTTCAAACTCTGAAGCAAGATCCGGATGAATCCACATAATCTCGCCATTGTCAAGAGACAAGGGGACAAGACCTTCACTTTGTGAAGGAGGGAGATTCTCAATCTCAAGAGTAGCTTTGGGGATAGGAATGACGCCATGTTGTACCATCTGCGGAGGGAAGTCACCGAACTGAACTGATACCATGTTTGCAGTAACAGTCTTCTCGTCTTGCTGTAAAGTGACGACGCCCGCGTTGACCAGCTCCTGAATTTTGCCTTTGAGCACATAACATGCTCGAGTGGGATGTCCGATGAACCTGTGATAAACACAGTACTTGGGATGATCAGTCTTACCGACTTCATCGGACTTCTTTGGATCTGGAAGTTGGATTTTATTGCTTTTGATTAAGCAATCAAAGATACTAGCAGTGTCATTCTCGTCAAAGGAATACTCTACTTTAGGATGAGGTTCTCTCGGTGGAGGTGCTGAATGAGTAGAAGTGGACGTAGGAGGAGCTACGTTAACCGCTAGAGATTCTTTGTTCTTATTCAAATTGATGTTCAAAGTTTCTTTTGGTTTGCGGTTGTTCTGGCGATTGCCACCACCTGATGTTTGATGTTCATCCCGGTCAGTGTTAGACATTTGTACCCCTAGCTGCTTGAATTTGTCGACGCTAACTTCAGCGGCTTTAGCGTTGACAATGAAGGATGGCCAATCTTGGAATTGAGTAGACCCCGTCCACATGCTGATGATAGGCAATAGATTTGCCTTACAGGTGTCTATGGTGACAGCGGCCGAAGTTCCTGGTAGCATTTTCAAAGCTTCCCGGCGGAATCTTTCGATAAAACTCTCAGCAGTTTTATTGTGCTTTTGTTTGATTTTGTTGAGGGCTGACATAGTCATGTCATTAATTCCTTCGTAAAATTGTTCCAAGAAGATTTGCTTTAAGCCAGAGAAGGAGGTGATACAACCATCGTGCAAGCTTCTATACCAATCGTATGCTACGCCAGCTAAACAGCCGACGAATACTCTGGTAAGAAGAGCGTCATTTGGTTGAAGTTGGATAGTCATAACCTCAAAGTGGTTGATGAACTGACTGGGAGATGTGCTGCCATCAAACAGCGAGATAGTTGGGATCTTGTACTTTGGAGGAAACGGGACTTCCTTCCATTCAACTGGGTAAGGTTGCTTGATCCCCAATCTTTGCAAGTTGTCCTTCTCCTTGAAAGCTTCGAACTGAGTTCGCAGGAGCTTCACAGCTTCATTAGCATCTTCCACTGATGTAGAAGGAGCAGGCTGAACCACAGTGTTAGGAGGAGGAACAGCATGATAAGCACTACCCCCAGCACCTGACTGACTGGGTGTAGGTTGGACTTGTACAGGAGGTATTTGAGTAGGTGCTACCCCCAATCCAGCATTGACAGGCACCGACGATGCTATGATTTCAGGATTTGTAGGCAGTACAGTCGATGGCACCGTATGCTAGGCCACAATGATGGAATGCATACTTACGACCATTTTAGCCATGGTCTTCAGCTTATCTTCTAGTGCAGCTATTCTTTGTTCTTGACTAGCTGAACTGGAAGCATAAGGATCTTTATTGACAACGTAAGCTGTCACTTCTCTGGGTATAGTGGAAGACACTGTCTGTTCTGAGCTTTCGCTGTATGCATCATAATCGGAGAAAGAATCATCTCCTGAGTGAAAAAGAAAGAAATGTTCAGAAGGATTTTGAAGATTCCTTTGACCGATTGTGTCTCGGCTTCGGGATCTGGTATGTTGGAATACTCCTTCAGAAGATTCTTGGAGTAAATCCAAGTATCGTTGGCTTGGCTTGCGAGGTTTCCCGTGCTTAGAGCACTTCCTACCCCCAGTGTCTCTGGAAGTCATGTTGACATAGGCGTACAGAACCTCATCTTCATCTTCCGACATAGGTTCAGAGTTAGAAAAGTTCAGATGCTCGAAGATAGATCGTCTTGTTGTTTGACAACAACACTTGATAACAACTTTGTGGTTACAGTGATGTCTAAGTGGCTGTACTGGGAATGTTGGGGCGTTGTCCCGTTTTTGCTTGAGGTGTTCTCGGGGATCAGGAACAGCAATGGAACGAGAAAAAGTTCGAAGGATATGTTCTTTGATAACATTCGGAACATGGTTCCGGTTCTTCAAATGTTTTGTCCCTTGAGTATATAGGGAAGTACTCACTTCATTAGCATAAGTGTCCGGATTCTTGATCCTGGAATTCTGCTTTTGATGATGTTTGGTCTTCGGCATTGGCAGTTTGCGTTTTACCGAAGTTGGCCTGGTGAGATAATTTCTTAAGTCAGCAAACTCACCCCAAGGGGTTTCTGTTTGAGACACCAGCAGTTTTTTCTGTCTTGAACGGAAGATCTTGAGGGTTGGGAGATCTTGGAATTCTGCTACCGGAGTAGGCAGAATACCTCTCTGATCAGTACAAGTTCTTTTAACATGGAGAGAAGAATCCTTGTTTGAAAGAGTTTTTGTACTGACTGATGCCGGAGCACATTCAGTGTGATCTTCTACGGTAAAGACCGAAGAAGACTGAGAAAAGACCAAAGGGCCTTTTCCTTTATTTTGGAAAGAAGGGTTAGATAAAAAGCGTTTCCCTCTGTTGTCTTCCAAGTCATGGGACGAGAAAGTTTGAGAAAAGACCAAAGGGCCTTTTCCTTTGTTCTGAGGAAGAGGAATAGCCAAAAGACTACCCCCAGTGGATTGCGCAGGAGCAACAGGGTGTTAGAGATGAGCAGCATTCTTCCCCTTGTCGCGAGAAGAAGAAAGATTAGCCAAAGGACAGTCTTTCTTATATTGCGCAGACACAGTTTGTGCATGAATGGATGGCGCACTGGGTGATTGCGCAGGAGAGTCTTTGGAAGATGACTTTCTGGTTCTGGCTACAGACACTGTGGTTTGCGCATCAGGAGTTCTGGCCACTGAGTGTTTGGGGTGCACTCTAGTTGCTGGAGTGTTGGTTTGCGCAGGAAGATTGGCAGCCAACTGCGCCAGAGGCAGAGGAGTCTTGTCCCTTGATAGGGCAGCATATGACATCTCTTGTGCACTGGTAACAGCAGATTGCGCATGAGTAGTTGAGACAGATTGTGCAACAGTCTTAGTGACAGCAACTGTAGACTGTGCAGCAGATTGCGCAGCAGGCTTCTTGGCAGACTGTGCAGCAGTCTTGCTGGTAGAGTTAATGGACTGCACAGCAGTCTTGGAGACCCACACGGGGCGCACTTTGCTCGTGGCAGAAGTGGTTGCAGTGCGAGGAGTGGTCTTACAGTTGATCATGGCTTCATAGGCTGTCTGGTTGACCTTCACAACCAGAGTCTTCTGCGTCTTCCCGATAGACGCTACGTCACATTAAGTTGTCACTTCCTCGTCGGAGGAGAAAGTCGTCCCCAGCAGGGTCGCCATTTTGTTTGAAAAAAAAGTATGAAACTTTATTGATACAAACTTTGTAAAGATTACAAGAATTCTGGGAAAGTACAACTGTAGGAATCTAATCTAGAAGACGATTGCCTTGTCCCTTGGACGATGTGAACTTTGAAGACGGTAGCCTCTGAAGTTGAAGGCAAAAGCCTCGAAAGTTGAAGACAAAAGCCTCGGAAGAATGCAGCAGCACTTGGGCAAGAACTCCTGAACTCTCTGATATTTCTGAACTTTATGTCTGATCTCTCTATCTGATCTCCGATCCCCTTGAATGAAGACTTGAAACTCTATTTATAGAGTTCTGGAAATAACTAATTTTTAGTTATTCTGGATGGCGCAAGTTGGATTGCACAGGAACTGGATTGCGCAGCATCAGACTACGCAGGCAGTTGTCTGGTTGTGGGCTGACTGTCTTGGACACATGGCATCATTTGATTGAAATGCGCATGATCGTATGAAGACGGTTGCCACGTAACGAGTAATTGATGGCATGAATGCCACATGTACTTTTATCAATTGTCAGGATGAAGTGCGCCACATGAATTGTGCTGACTTCGGATTGCGCTGAAATGGATTGCGCAGGCACTGGATTGCGCTGCATGTACAGCTATCCTCGAGCGCTGTACGGCACAATAAACGAACAGTCTCCTCGTTCTTCGTGCTGTCAGCTGTCAGAAAGATTTGATTTTGTCAGATAATGATGACATTACCACGTCAGCCTGCGCAGTTGAAAGTGTGCGCAGTCCGGTGTGCGCAATCGGAATGATGCACAATATGATATCTGCACAGTTCATTTGAAACTTGTATTTCTTGATTTTCTGACTTTGTTGATAGGTACAACTTGATTTTTTAGGACCTACACCAGATTCCGAAATCGAGACACAATCGGTCAAAGGAATCTTCAAGATCCTTCTGAACGTCTCCTTCCTTCTCACTCAGGAGAAGATTCTTTCTCCGACTATGATGCATACAGTGAAAGCTCAGAACAAACAGTGTCCTCCACTGTACCCAGAAAAGTGACAGCTTATGTTGTCAATGAAGATCCTGATGCTTCCAGTTCAGCTAGTCAAGAACAACGAATAGCTACGCTAGAAGACAAGCTAAAGACCATGGCTGAAATGGTCGCGAGTATGCATTCCATTATTGTGGCCCAGCATACAATCCCACCGACCATACCTCATACAAATCCTGAAATCATAGCATCGTCGGTGCCTGTCAATGTAGGGCTGGGGGTAGCATCTCTTCCAGTACCTCCTGTACAAATCCAACATATACCCAGTCAGTCAGGTACTGGGGGTAGTGCTTATCACGCTGTTCCTCCTCCCAACATTGTGATTCAACCTGCTCCTTCTACATCAGTGGAAGATGTCAATGAAGCTGTCAAGCTCCTACGTACTCAGTTCGAAGCTTTCAAGGAGAAGGACAACTTGCAGAGGTTGGGGATCAAGCAACCTTACCCAGTTGAATGGAAGGAAGTTCCATTTCCTCCAAAGTACAAGATCCCAACCATCTCGCTGTTTGATGGCAGCACTACTCCCAGTCAGTTCATTAACCACTTTGAGGTTATGACTGTCCTACTTCAACCAAATGACGTTCTTCTAACCAGAGTATTCGTTGGCTGTTTAGCCGGCGTCGCATACGATTGGTATAGAAGCTTGACTGATGGTTGTATCACCTCTTTCTCTGGCCTAAAGCAAATCTTCTTGGAACGGTTCTATAAGGGGATCAACGACATGACTATGTCAGCCCTCAATAAAATTAAACAAAGGTACAATGAAACTGCTGAGAATTTCATTGAAAGGTTTCGCCGGGAAGCTTTGAAAATGCCTCCTGGAACTCCGTCTGCTGTCACCATAGACACCTGCAAGGCAAATATATTGCCTATCATCAGCATGTGGACAGGATCTACTAAGTTCCAAGACTGGCCATCTTTCATTGTTAACGCTAAAGCAGCTGAAGTTAGCGCTGACAAATTCAAGCAACTAGGGGTACAAATATTTAACCCCGACCGGGATGAACACCAGACAACAGGTGGCGTCAATCGCCAGAACAACCGCAAAGGAAAAGAAACTTTGAATATCAATTTGAACAAGAACAAAGAATCCCTAGCGGTCAACGTAGCTCCTCCTACGTCTACTTCTACTCCTTCAGCACCTCCACCAAGAGAACCTCATCCGAAAGTGGAGTACTCTTTTGACGAGAATGACACAGTGAGCATCTTTGATTGCTTAATCAAAAGCAATAAGCTCCAGCTTCCAGACCCGAAGAAGCCCGATGAAGTCGGTAAGACTGATCATCCCAAATACTGTGTCTATCACCGGTTTATCGGACATCCCACTCGAGCATGTTATGTGCTCAAAGGCAAAATCCAAGAACTGGTCAATGCCGGTGTTGTCACTCTGCAGCAAGATGAGAAGACTGTTACTGCAAACATGGTCTCAGTTCAATTTGGTGACTTTCCGTCCCAGATGGTACAGCACGGTGTCATTCCTATCCCTAAAGCTACTCTCGAGATCGAGAATCTCCCTCCTCTACGAAGTGAAGGTCTCGTCCCCTTGTCTCTTGACAATGGCGAGATTATGTGGATTCATCCGGATCTTGCTTTAGAGTTCGAAGTTCCCTCTTCCTCCAAGAAGAAAGACTGCTCTAAGGGCAAAACAAAGATTTGCAATATGGTGCCTTTTGACCCCATAGTTGATAAAAAAATCCTGCTGGGCACCATATCAGGGAAAGCTTATCTAAAGGATTATCTCGAAGTGCAAGAGAGTCCTGCCTCTTCTTCTGAGCCTGCTCCAGTGCAGCCTGCTTCTACTGAGGATATTCCTACTGCATCCTCACCGGTGGTAGTGTCCATTCCTCCCAAGCCGACGGTAGCTGACAAAGGCAAACAACCAGTCCGCTTCGACAAACCTTTAAAGAAGTCATCTCCTTCTGGACTTGTAAAGCCTTATAATTTTGACATCTTGGCTTAATACACCGGCCCGGCTGTCCATCTTCGAGCTCTTACGCCTCTCTAAAGAGACTCGGAAAACTCTGAGCGAGGCTCTCATGCAAGCAGAAACCTGTCTGGCCCTCCTAAAGAAGCCAAAAGCAGAACCAGTTTCTTGCCTCCATTGTCATAGTGTGTTGGAGTTAATTCCAAACATAACTTTCACACAGGATGACATGTTGATGGAAGACAACAGGCACGACCGTCCTCTCTACTATACAGGATATGTCGACTCGATGAAAGTCGATCGTATTCTAATAGATCCAGGGTCTGCTCTCAGTATCATGCCGAAGACAATGTTGGATGCACTGAAGATCCCAGTGCATAGTCTCTCTAGTACAATCACCACTATTCTTGGGTTCAACCAGGGAAGGAGTGAACCTCTGGGCAAGATTCGCCTAAAACTCAAAATAGGCAATCTTCGCACAAAGGTGACCTTCTATATCATTGACAACCACGGTTGTTCTTATAATGCTTTGCTGGGAAGACCATTTCTGCATGAGCATAACATTGTTCCTTCGACTCTCCATCAATGTTTTCAATATGTTGATGACAATGGAGAGGTGTAAAAGGAGATTGCTGATCTTTATCCTTTCAAAGGCATCGAAGCATACTGCAACGATGCTCGTATGTATAAGGATGAATTCATGAAGGTTGTCCTGTCTCTGGACACTAAAGAAGAGCAAGAAACAGTGCCCAATGACACCCTTATCATTCCTGTCAAAGGGCGTGTTTCTCGTCCTCAGTCTTCCAAACCACTGGCCATTCACTTGCCAGTCCAGAAGCAACCAATTGATGATGGTCAAGATCAAAGGGAGCTCACCTCTTCTGAGACGCTTGTTATTGACCTCCGTCGTAACAAGAAAAAAAGACAGCTCGCCTCTTCTGAGCCACTTGTTATTGATTTATCTCATAACGAGGACAAAAGGGAGCTCACCTCCTCTGAGCCGCTTGTTATCGACCTCCGTCGTAACAAAGCCAATCCTCCTCCACGTTCTTCTTCTCCCCCTCTTGTAATCAATCTGACCAAGTCTGCTAAGGCTAGAGGTTCTGCTGTAAATACCAATGTACAAATCAATGAAAAAGCATCTACTTTCCAGTATACTGATGTCGTTTATCATGCTAAGTGCTATTTGGATATGTTAGATAGTTTTCAATCATTTACAATAGGAGTTGTACAATCTCTTCAAACAGAAGTTTCATTTGAACACCCAAAGGATTCATATCGTATTGTTCCTGCTCGTAAGAAAGGTGAGAGTCGAATACTTTTTAGTAAAGGACCGGAACAACAATTCAGCTATACGGATGATAGCAAAATTAACGACACGGGGCATCTTCAACTCCGTCGTTACAGTCAACAATCAAAAGATATCATCCGAAAAATGGGTTACGACTTCAAGAGTGGCCTCAACTACGGTAAAGGAAGAAAAACTCCTATCCGTACGGCTGTTCCGAGAGGAAAGTCAGAGATGTACTACAGCAGGACCGAAAGAGATCTCGGATATGCTTCTCCTCCGGTGTTATCCCCAGCAGCCTCTGAATCCGATAGTGAAGAGCGTTCTAACTCTTCTGATTCCAGATCATGGGATTCTGACACCAGCATCGGTCAAGTCCATCGGCTGACTGTATCTTCTAACATGGTCTCCGTCGAACTTCCAGAAGGCTATGACGAGGATATTGAAGAAAATCCTGAAACAGATCCTTGGGTTCAACGAATGGATACCCAATAGGAACTCCGATTCGAACAAAGGGAACCGCCTACTGAAGATCAATTAGTTCAAATTGATGTGGGAGAGAGCGGGTCACCTCGTCCAATATTCATCAGCAAGAACCTTTCAGAGACAGATAAGCAAAAATTAATTTTTCTGATTAAATAATACATTGATGTCTTTGCCTGGAGTTATGAAGACATGCCAGGACTAGATCCCAAAGTTGCTACTCACAAACTGAACATCTTGCCGAATGCAAAATCGGTCAAACAACAACAACGGTGTTTCAAGCCAGAAATGATGGACGCGATCGATGATGAAGTCAAGAAGCTCATCGCTTGTGGCTTTATCCAAGAAGAACATCATCCTGATTGGGTAGCCAATGTTGTCCCAGTTCTAAAGAAAACCGGCAAAGTTCGGGTCTGCATCGACTTTCGGGATCTTAATGAAGCATGTCCAAAAGATGAATTTCCTCTCCCTATCACGGACGTCATGATTGACAACACCTGTGGGTTCGAAAGAATATCTTTCATAGATGGATTCTTCGGATACAATCAGATTCGGATGAATCCTGAAGATGAAAAACATACTTCTTTCCGCACTCCTCGCGGAGTCTACTGCTACACTGTCATGCCATTTGGTCTCAAAAATGCTGGTGCAACATACCAACGAGCCATGAGTACCATCTTTCGAGATTATCTGTACAAGACCGTCGAATGCTACGTCGACGATATTGCTGTCAAAAGTCGTCTAAAGGAAGATCACATCCAAGACTTGAAAACTATCTTCAATCTCATGCGCCAACATCAACTCAAAATGAATCCCACCAAGTTATTCTTGGGTGTCTCTAGTGGCAAATTTCTCAGCTTCGTCATTACCTCTAAGGGTATACACGTGGATCTCGAGAAGATCAAAGCCATTCAAGAGATGCGTCCTCCACGCAATCTAAAAGAGCTACGAGGATTCCAAGGTCGACTTGCATACATCAGGAGATTCATTTCGAATCTGTCTGGACGCTACAGACCATTCACTCAACTTATGAAGAAGGGTGTATCTTTCGTTTGGACCGAAGAATGTCAACGAGCATTTGATGACATAAAACGGTATCTCATGAACCCACCAGTCTTGGTGCCACCAATCTCTGGCATACCATTTTTAATGTATGTCCGTGCAATGGACCATTCATTGGGTGCCTTACTTGCTCAGAAGAACAAAGAAGGCCACGAACAAGCCATCTATTATCTCAGTCGTACTATGATTGGTGCCGAACACCGTTATAGTTCGGTCGAAAAAGAATACCTAGCTCTTATGTTGCTGTTCAAAAGACTCGGCATTACATCATTGGCCAAACTATTCATGTCATATCCCGAGTTAATCCTCTTCAGGTACTAATGAAGAAGCCTAGCACACTCAATTCTCGGCTGGCTACATGGGCCATTCTGCTATCCCAATATGACATGGTATATGTTCCTCAAAAATCTGTCAAAGGTCAAGCACTGGCGGATTTCTTAGCAGCTCATCCTGTTCCAGAGACGTCCAAACTCTACGATGAAATTCCAGAAGAGACATTGGAATCTAATACAATCTTCGAAGAATTTCCTACTTGGCGTCTATTCTTTGATGATGCATCCAGTATCGGACCCAATGGTGCCATTATCGCAGGAGTTGGAGTTGTCCATGTTTCTCCAGACGGTTCAGCTATCCAAAGAGCATACTCCCTAGATGAGCCTTGCTCCAACAACGTGGCAGAGTACAATGCTCTACTCATTGGCCTTCAGCTAGCTAAACAACTAGACGTTGAGTATCTTGAAGTTTATGGTGACTCCAAGCTGGTTGTTAACCAGGTTAGAGGGACTTATGAAGTTCTCCATCAAGACCTAGTGCCTTACTATGAAGCGGCAATCAACATGGCTACATCATTCAAAGCCTTCTTCATCGAATATGTACGCCGAGCTTGCAATACTGAGGCCGATGCTTTGGCCAATCTTGCAGTAGTCCTAGCCATCCCTATCAAAAGACAACAGGTGGTGGTCATCTCCAATCGGGAATTTCTCTCTCTCAAGCACAAGGAAAACAAGTAAAGAATAATATGAAGGACGAAGGGAACTATTTATAGTCTTTCAAAGAGCAACGGCCGCCTCAGATTGCGCCAAAAAAAAGGGATAATCCCTCTGATTGCGCAGACAACATCATCACGGCGCAACTTGATTGAAAATTCAAAATTCAAAGTATTTTGAAACTTTGAATAAATTCAACTTTCGAAAACTTTGAAGGGGGTCTTGTAGGTCCTAAAAAATCAAGTTGCACCCATCAACAAAGTCATAAAAATTAAGAAATACATCTTTCAAATGAATTACGCAGAAGTCAGATTGCGCACCATCCAGATTGCGCAGACTGGACTGTGCACACTCTCAAGTGCGCAAGCTGACGTGGCCATGTCATCATTACCTGACACAATCAAATCTTTTGACAACTGACAGCATAAAGAATGAGGAGACTGTTCGTGTATTGCGTCGCACAGCGCTCGAGGACAGCTGTACATGCAGCACAATCTGTCTGCAGCGCGGTCCATCCCAGCGCCATCCATCCTAGCGCAATCCGAAGTCAGCGCAATTCATGTGGTGCACTTCATCATGACAACTGACAAATGTACACGTGGCATTCTTGCCATCAATTGCTCACTACGTGGCAACCGTCTGTACGCGATCATGCGTATTTCAATCAAATGATGCCATGTGTCCAAGACAGTTGGCCCACGATCAGACAACAGCATGCGCAGTCTAATGTTGCGCAATCCAGTACATGCGCAATCCAACTTGCGCTATTCAGAATAACTAAAAGTTAGTTATTTCCAGAACTCTATAAATAGAGTTTCAAGTCTTCATTCCAGAGGATCAGACATAAAGTTCAAAAATATCAGAGAGTTCAGGAGTTCTTGCCCAAGTGCTGCTGTATTCTTCCAAGGCTATCGCCTTCAAATTCAGAAGCTATCGTCTTCAAAGTTCACATCATCCAAGGGATAAAGCAATCGTCTTCTAGATTGGATTCCTACAGTTGTACTTTTCCAGAATTCTTGTAATCTTCTTTTACAAAGTTTGTTGAAATAAAGATCAACTTTTGTTTTTGAAAACAATACCTAAAATAATTTAGGAAATAATTATACACACATAAAATATGCCTACATGGTCGTCTTTGGTCTCACTACATTCGGTTCGGGCTCAGTTCGGGCTAAGTTGGTACAATCGGGTCATCTAAAATAAATATATCTAATTAATAAATAAGTAATTCATCGGTAAGGGTTAAGTTGCAACTTGGCCTAGTTTTCTTAAGTAGGACGTTACTATGGCTCGGTCTTTCCTACCAGGGCTAATACACTAGTCAAAGCACGCCACTGCACTATCCGTGCCATGATTCCTAGTCGTCTTATACTTCAAAACTCTACCATTGCTAAAGTCATCTACCGTAATAATTACTAAATAATCAATTACAAAATTCTAAATTTTTAAAATCAAATAAATAAAAAAATAAAAAATAAAAAAATTTCAAAATTTCGGGAAGGGGAGCTACATGTCCAGCGGAGATCTCAGGGAGCAGGTTATACAGGAGGCCCACAGATCTCAGTACTCTATACACCCTGGTGCCAACAAGATGTACCGAGATCTGAGGGAGCATATTTGGTGGTACGGGATGAAGCGGGAGGTAGCTTGCTTCGTAGCTAGGTGCTTGGTCTGTCAGCAGGTCAAGGCAGAGAGGCAGAGGCCCGGTGGATTGTTGCAGCCGTTGTCCATTCCCGAGTGGAAGTGGGAGCATATCACTATAGATTTCGTATCTGGATTGCCGCGTACACCAGGAGGGAAAGACGCGATTTGGGTCATCGTTGACAGGTTGACCAAATCGGCCCACTTCTTGCCATTTAAGGTGGGTACATCTACAGAGAGGCTTGCAGAGATGTATATGCAGCAGATAGTCAGAATTTATGGGGTTCCGGTCAGCATCGTCTCGGATCGGAATAGTCACTTTACTTCCCATTTCTGGAGGAGTCTGCAGACCTGTTTGGGCAATCAGCTCAAGTTTAGTACTGCATACCACCCCCAGACGGACGGACAGTCAGAGAGGACTATTCAGACGCTCGAGGATATGCTGCGGACGTGCATCCTGGACTTTGGAGGTTTCTGGGGATCATCTACATTTGGTGGAGTTTTCTTACAACAACAGTTTTCAGGCCAGCATTGAGATATCACCTTTCGAGACTCTGTATGGGCGTAGGTGTCGTACACCCTTATCTTGGGATGATGTTGGTGAGCGAGCTTTACTGGGACCAGAGATGGTTGTTGACGCAGCCGAGAAGGTGAAGCTCATCAGGGACAGACTTCGCGTGGCGCAGGACAGACATCGGCACTGGGCCGATAGCCACCGGAGGCCGTTGGAGTTTGAGGTACAGATTAGAGTAGGATTAGATTTAGGTTGTTTGTTTGTGTTTTATTGATCATGTTTGTTTTTTATAATTAAATTGAGACCTTTCTTGTGATTAGGTTGGAGACCAGGTTTTCTTGAGGATATCTCCGACTCGTGGTACGATACGTTTTGGTGGAGGTGGGAAGCTTAGCCTGCGCTTCATCGGCCCTTTCGTTATCAGCGAGAGAGTCGGCGACGTGGCTTACAGGCTAGACTTGCCACCTGTACTAGTGGGGGTCCACAAAGTATTCCATGTATCATAGCTGAGACGGTACGTGGCTGATCCTAGCCATGTGCTCGATCATTCGGAGATTGAGGTTGGACCTTCTCTCAGCTATCCAGAGCAGCCAGTGGAGATACTGGATCGACGGAAGAAGGTTCTGAGGAACCAGGTGATACCCTTGGTACGCATCGCATGGAGGCATCATTCATATAAAGTGTGTAATATGTTTTTGAGATGTAAAGAAGGAATAATATTTTTGAGATTTCTATATAATATACTTATTCCAAATTCCTCATCTCATATCCTCTTTGATTCCTTTTCATTCCTAAAAATTGGAGCATACACAAAAATCAACATCATGATAAGTATGTTGTTGCCATTAAAAAGTCTTTGAAGTAACTTTATATATATAATAACAAACATAACATAGTACAACGTAGGATCTCGATGGAATTTTTCTAATACACTTTTGTTTTTATCTGGGAACCGTGGCGATTGAGAGGTGATTCTTTACTCCGTTGATGATCTGACGACGATCTCGAGCTCTCTGAAGGTGTGAGTTACTCTGGAAGGTGATGAGTCGAAGAAACTTTAAGCTAAATATTACAAGATTCAAAGAAAATTGAATGAAGGAATGATCCTTCTATTTATAGGCAATGGAATGATCCGTTTATGCGCGCATATGCGATGCGCGCATGGAGATTTTGCAAGTAGGGACGCCACGTGTCTGACTTTGTTGGGCGCATGGATGCTGTGCTAGGAAGCTTGAACTGAATCTGTTTGAGACTGCACTGTTGGGCTGCAGAGGAGCTGACCCGTGGCAGTTGTTGATATTTATTTGTTGCTGAGATCTTGGGTGGTTGGTACCCGTTCGTAAGCAGAACTGAGTCAATGGCATGTGGCGCGTGCTTATTGCTCAAAGATCTTTGATTTGTTGCAGGGTGATATGTTTGGATGCGCCTAGCATCTAGCGCATGAGGAGACTTTGGCATATGACTTTTCGGGTCAATAGCAAGTCTGGGCGCATGGCTGTAGAGGCGCATGCAAGGTTTTGAGCGTATGGCCGCAGAGGCGAATACAAAGTTTGGGTCAGCCACATGGCATAGTACAACTGTAAACGACCAAAAGATAATGATTACATCTCTTTGTTTTCTGAAAAAGCTGCTTTAGAGTGGCGTGCTGCTGACTTCTGACACTCAGCATTTATTGCTCGTTGGACGGGGAGTTCTGTATATGCGCATTTGTCTGTGGGTCACATACATCACTAAGTGCATCAGATGTGAGGTGCATGGGACTGTAGGGCGCAACAGCTGCGAGGCGCATCACCTTCGGTTAACCTTGTTTGAGAGTTTCGAGGCTCGAATTGATGATTTTTGACTTAATTGATTTTGAGATGGCAGATTCATCGCCATTAATGCTAGGTTCATCACATTAACTTCTGGGAGAGCTGCTACTTGGCGCATGGGTTTTGGTTGCCCTGGCCTGTAAATAGAAGTGTTAAAAGAGAGTTTGTTCCTATTTCATTCGACTTCTCAGCGAAGATGAACTCGACTGCGGGAGGATGAGATGCGCGAGCGATACCCATATCTTTTTGGACCGTGAGGTATACTTTCTATCCTTCTCATCAGTTGCATTTCGTCTTTCAATTTTGAGGACAAAATTATTTTAAGGAGGGTAGATTTGTCACTACCACATTTCTAGTATGGGAGTATTTTGGCCATTTTTTGAATTTTTGGGATTTATTTGGAATTTTTGTGAATTATTGAGATTTATTAGAATTTATGTGATTTTTAGTATAATTTATTTGAGGGTTATTCTAGACTTTGACTAGTGTTGACTTTAGAGCCTAACCTAAAAGCTAACCCTAGTTATAGTGACATGGTTAGATTATGAAACCCTAGTTTGGTTTAAGTTAATCATATCCTAGTCATTAGAACCAAATTGGAAATAGGAATTAGAATAGAGTTTTGATAAATGGCTTATGACTTCACAAGTCATGATTAATGACTTAAGCCCATAGAAGCCCATAGCCCACACCATATAAACCCTAACCCTAACCCTAGCATGGCCGGCCAGCCCACCTAGGGATTTCCACCCTATAAATAATCTCTTCCATTAGGTTAGCCTCCTTTAGAAAGTTCACATTTGGAAAGAGAGGTATGCTCCATCTTTAGAAATTCATAAAAAAATTCACTTTAATTCTTTTTTCCCTTAAACTAATTGCAATAGGTTCTAATTTAGGTATTCTTGCTGTGTGTGTGATTTATTTTCAGTTTGTTAACAATTTGGGAGAGTTTGGCCATCAAGAGGAACACCCCTCTTTGGAGCTTTTGAGGAGCTTTTGACACCTATAGGTAACTCCTTCAAATCTCATTGTAATTGCTGTTATTATTGTATGGAGACCTAGATCTAGGTGTCCCCTAGCTAACCCTAGATTTATGTAGGATTTTGTGTCCATTTCGTGTCCTAAATGGACACGTATCACTCCTTACATATAGGTGTTTGTTGAAATGTCCCAAAGGAGATTTTGATATGTTTTTAGGAAAGTGTTTGAATAGAAATTATTGTTTTCGTGTGGCTTATAGATTTCTGTTGGACTGAGCTGTATTTCGTGTCGTGTCGGGATTTGGACACGAACACGCGGTTCAGACACCGCACACACTGTTCTGCTACTCGGGGGCTGTATCGGACACAATACGACACGTGGACACCTAAGATTGGACACAGCCCTAGGGGCAGACACTGACACGAGGTCCTCAAAGTTTGAGACACTCTTGTGTCGTGTAGGATGAGCACTTGACCCCGCAATGGGACTCCACTACACTGTGCACGTGTGTTATAGCTTCGGACACGGCCCTAGAACTTTGGACACGACACACTAGGACCCAAATCAGGATGACAGAACCTAGGTAGACACTAGGCGAACCTAGGGTTGTGAGCATGAGGCTTGGTTTGGCCTGTGACACGAGCACGACACGCGTGCACTCGTGCACGAGACAGTGCACTGTACAGTGTCCAGTTTGTGTTGATATTGGGTTTTCTTCATTTGGACACATCTGTGTCCTCGTGGTGGGACACATTGACACTGATTGACATGTTCACACCCCACTCCTTGTTTACCAACCAATGTACTGGCATGTTAACATGTTTTCGAATTATAATTTTCCATTTACCCAAATTTCTGATACCAAGTTATATTTCAGTATTTTCCAGTTTTTCTAGTTTTAATAATCGAACTTTGGCAGCTATTTTAACCCACTTAAACGCTGTTAATTGCATGTTTTATACCCTAATGTTGTTCTCCTATATGTGTTCTAGCTATATGTCAATTTTGGGGTGGTTTCATTGAGTATTGGTTTTGAAATGGGGATTGAAGTTTTCAACTAAAAACTGAACTGAAATTGATAATATGAAATGGTTCCCTTCCTTCCTTTCACTGTCACAGTGCACTTGACCCCTCTACTGTCCAGTATTGGACTGTTAACTCTCACTCTTAACACACACAGCCACACTTATTCACACACACAAATCTGACATGCCTACACCCTCTATGTGACACCACACACACACATGTTAGACACATGCCTATACTCTATGGCATTCACCACCTACACACATACCCTCTAATCTAGATTCCTGTCACACACAGGAAATACCTTTTACACACACACTCACACTCTCCTATACACACACACACACACACACACACACACACACACACACACACACACACACACACACACACACACACACACCCATTTACCTTGATTTATGTATTCCCCTTTATGTGTATGTATATATAAAATATATATATATATATATATATATATATATATATATATATATATATATGTATATATATATATATATGTATGTACAAAAATATATATATATATGTATGTACCTATCATGTGATGTATAAGTATAGGTATATAGATACAATATGGTATTCCTAATGTGTGTGTATTAGCCTAGGACTATAGCCTATGGATGCAATGTGTGATGTTAGTATAGTCTAGTATAGTAGTGTATTGACCAATATAGACTTGTTAGGACTTAGAATGATTGTTAAACCTAGTTTAACATAACCTAGACTTGTTTAGACCTAGAATAACTTGTTTGACCTAATTTAGACTTGTTAGACCTAGTTTGACCATAGTTGACCTAGTTTGACTTCTAGGGTTGACCAGAGTTGACCAAGAGTTGACTTTGGCCTAGATTGACCTAAAATCATGTAGAATGCATAGTAGGACTTCATTATATCATTTTAGAATTATTGTGACTTATGCTGTTGTGATTAGGAGCCAGACACCTCTCCTTGGACAGTATATTTTATCCGGACACTCAGATACCAGGCGAGTACATTCTCTGATCATTTCATATCATGTTTAGAATTATTCTCCTGCTTTAAATTACTTTACTAGATACTGTCACGTTGGTCACACGGATTAGTACTATATGGATCCCTTCTTGAGATGTTATTCCCTCAGGGAGCATCGGATACTACATGTTCTGTGCGTTTCACTTACATGGTGTATCACTATGCTTCATGGTTCATTTATCACTTATGACATGTACTCTCATGATCACAGAGTCTCCTTGAATCTTCCATTTATGGGCATTCCCAGAATCACCCATTTATGGGCCTACCATGTATCACCCCTTGTGGGCTATTGCATGGAATCATAACATAACCTGGCTGGATCCTTGTGTATTGATTGGGGGTACGGGGGAGTAGAAGTAGACATATAAATAATATCCAAATAGTGTAGCATCAGAATCTTTTCCGTAGTGTAGTATCAGAATCTCCTATGCCATTCACATGTTTATATTGTACTCTGACTCACTAGCCACTGTTAGTTCTCTACTTATAGTAGATATTTCTATTACAGTTCTCTCTCTGTTTACATTCTGTACTTTCTTCAGTTTTCTGTATCGTACTTTACTGCATGATTATATTTTCTAACCTGCTATGAACTGTTGAGATGTATTGTGCTCGCTCCGTCCTGATTGGGCACCGTTGAATGTTTACAGTGGACGAGGATGAGGCTGGTATTGACACCTTCTATGGGACAGCCCTAGACGATACTTGTGAGCTGGACTCTCAGGAGGACCCAATGTCACGCCCCGATCCCGCTAGGGTCGTCCGTCTTGCCTGGATCCCTGCGGGATCGATCGTCCTCGCTAAAGCGTGATGCCGTGCAAGCCTAAGTTATGCTTGCACAATGCCATGTACCTGCACAAAACAACTAGTCAAGCAAAACACACATGCACGCACCCATTTGTCACGCCCCGCTCCCAGGATACGGCGAGCCGAGTACGTACAACATCCCCAGGCTACGCGACCATACAACATGAACCCAATTGTATCCCGCGATTGTCGCCTGTAAGGTCCTAGGTAGGCATAGAGTTAAGGAAATAATACAATCTTCCACAAAAGAGCATAACATTCATTTATCCCAAAATGTTACAACATAATTCAAGTCTCATCATCAAACACATATTTACATTCTGGATTCATTGTTCTTCAAAATACAAAACTTACATATTGCATTCATGTTTCTTCAAAATACATAAGTCACATAGCTATGAGGTTCCCAGAATAAAGCTACAACCCTCAGTCCTACATCATTCATAAAGTTCTGCCTCAGTGTATGCCTGATCCCCATCCTGTTCTTCAACAATCCCTAGAGAACAAAACTAGGTCGTCAATACGACGAGCAAGCCCTCTATCAAAGAAGGCGGTATGAATATGAAATGATAAAACAAGTGAAAACAAGATATAACATTTGGAGTAAGTTAACTCATTACCTTGTGATATCCGTTAAGAAGTAAATAATTCTTAGATTAATGTCACAAAGGACACGTCAAGATCTTTCTAAACCTACATGCAATTTAGAGAAACTTTCTGGATCACACACACTCGCCTAGCATCTCAACAATAACCCCATTTGCCCGGGATCAGGCTCGTACAAAACGGGTTGGTGCTTAGATTCTCCAGCCGTCTGTACTATCACATATTGATGTGATTACAAGCAAGATAACATCATGCGTGGTTTCCGAATCATCTGGGTCGAGTCATCGCATCATGTGTTATAATCAAGAAGTTCGTATGACTTGGACTTTTCCAAGAATATCGAACCCATTCATTAGAGAGCTGAGCTGAACTCAGGGCCTGGATATCTAATGAATTAACAAATGTTCTGAGCTGAAACTCAGGGTAATGTGCAAATGGATAGCTGAGCTGAAACTCAGGGCCTGGATGTCCAATTGCGATTCAATAAAGTGAGCTAAGCCTCACCCCGGATATTCGCACGGTCGTACGAACACCGTATCAGGGACTGATCAGTATGAAAATAAAAATTATATTGCAAAGAAGTCAGCCAGGTGTGATCCAACGGTTTCTCTTCCACAACCCCATGCAACCTATTCTAAACATTTAGACTTCATGAAAACTATCTCCCAAACGGAAATCTTAGAAGTCAAGTCGCATTCTATATTAGTTTCGTCTTTTCCGAAACTAAAGTAGTCCGGGAAATATTGAAAACAAGGAAAATTTCGAAATGTCCAAGTGGACAAGATTCCAAGAATCCCTCCGATATTATAGGTCGGAGATGGATGGTTCAAACGGTCTAGAACTAGAATCAAATTTTCCAAGAAATCCGAGTTTGTCGAAAATAGACCAACTCTGGAAATTCTCGAAAATTTCGGCAGAGTCTCCTTTGTATTTACTGACCCAAAAATTAATCCAATATAAGTAAACACAAAGAAACAATATACGGGCACGCCGACCCCTTCGGTGGAGCAACCCTCAACACCGGCAACACGCAAATATATACGGGTACGCCGACCCCTTCGGTGGAGCAATCCTCAACACCGGCAACACGCAAGTAAAGATATATGCAAAAATAAAGACCTTGCTTACCTTAGCAATACGCATGCATTTTATTCTTGTTTTGCAAGGGCTATTTAAATTGTAGGAACATAATTATTAGAAATGTGGGAATATCAACATATCATCACCTGCTATTGATCACAATTAGCTATTCAAAGATGCTTAAAACATCAATTTACATTTGAAAAGTAATTATATAACTACCATAGTGCCTAGGTATCCCAAGAAGATCATTCTTGTTATGATTTCTTGACATTAAGGGCCATTTAAGCCTAAGGTAAATTCTGGACAGATTTATGATATTAAAATAAACTGGTAAACGGACAAATTATCATGTACGTGAAAAGATTATCAAAGCTACAATGCATATGTATATTTATACAAGCCTTAGGTGTGTATATATATATATATATATATATATATATATATATATATATATATATATATATATATATATATATATATATATATATATATATGTATATATATATATATATATATATATATATATATATATATATATATATGCATAACCTTCTACATATATGTTGGATAAAATTTTGCTATCATGGAGGTGTATACATACATACATACGGGTATATACATATATACATATAGCTTTATAATTAAACATCTCCCAAATATATTTACAAAATCAAGAGAAATCGAAGGTGTGTATTCAAGATGTGTCCAAAACCGTGTCCAATTTCCGCATACGTGGTCTTATACATTCATGAGTATTTCGACTACATGACTCCCAACATTCATTTTAGCAATATCACAAGGTTGCATGAATTTCTTATAATTTCAGAATTTCATTTTTGAACAAAATAAACATAGGGGGAGGTTCAAGAGGAGAGAGAAAGGAGGGCTTGCCTTAATCTTTGTTTTGCTCCTTGGGAAGGTTTTCCTGTGGAGAAATCCTCAAATGGCCAATTTCAGAACCTAGGGCAAAATAGGAAAATTTGGGTTAAATTTCTAGAACCCTAGAAATAAAGAAAAAGGGAAAGGAATTGGAAGAAAGAAAGAGGAAGAAGCATAAGAAGATGGAGAAGGGGGGGGGGGCCGGCCGGCCGGCGGCGCCCGCCGGAGGCTGGCTGGCCGGCGGCGGCGCCCGCCCGCAGCCAGCCGCGCGGTCAGCAGCAGCAGCGGTTAGCGGCAGCAGCAGTTAGCGGCAACAGCAGTTGCAATTAGCGGCAGCAGCAGCTGTTAGGAAGGAAGAAAGAGAGGAGGAGGAGATTAAGAAGAAAATGAGAAGAGGGAAGAGAAGCTTCACCTGGAAATGGAGAGGGAGAGGAATGAGTCTCTTTCCTCTTCACCCATTCATAAAAATAAAAGAGAAGCTTGAAATTACTAGAATGCCCTATGGGCCTAGTCATGAGATGGTGAGGACACTTGTCCTCCCTCTCATGCATGAGAGCCACATAGGTAAGCTAGTGAAATGCAAATTTTACATTTGCATGAGGGGCCAAAAGGAAAAGAAATCTGATTTATTATTATATACATATATATATATATATATATATATTTTTGAGAAATAATTATAGGAAAATAATTTTTGAATGGTTGATAATTAAATAAAATATCAAATAAAAATAGAAAATTAAGGATATGACACCATTAGTTAAGCAAAACACACGCACGCACCCATTTATTGCAGAAAATCAAATATTGGACACAGAGATTTGAAATAGAAATACTTCTTTTATTGATAACTTGATAGGAATACAAGTACAAAGCTTTGCAAACTCAGAGTGCCTTATAATGGCTACATGATTATTTTGAAACTCTCTTTTGAAAATAGCCGCAATGCCCATACATCATATCCTTCTATTACATGCTGGAAATAAAAGACACCTTCAGAAGGAAAAGAAACTTGAAACTTAACTTGGAAAGAAAATGAAGCTTTGAGGCAGTCCACAGCTCTACTGGGCTAGACGAGCTTTAGTGCCTCCTTGAAATCCCCCTGTCTCCTTTGCTTTCTGAAAAGGATGTCCACAACGTGGGTCAGCACACATCATGTACTAGCGAGCGGCTCTTCGCCGAAACTCACAAATATCTGCACTAATTCAATATGTGAAGCTACATATTTACTAGTGCTCTTTCTACTTGTCTAGGTTCTTTTTAACAATTTATAAGAAACAACGACAATAGAATAATCATAACCAACTTACCAACGCCGACAGTTATTCCTGCACAAAACAGATTAGCACAATTTGCATATATGTAAAGCATACTCATTTTTCGTCCCTGCATATTAGGATAGCAATAAATCCCTGTCTATATGCATGAACCTAACTATTGTGGTCCATGGGTATTTCCATTACTAGCAATCGGAACTTCCTGCCCAACTACTAATAGACTGACACCCCCTCTTACTACGGGGACTTCTAGCCACATGTGTCATGTTCTCTCCTAGGCCGATCGACTCCAGGTGCCTCCAGAATTGATCGAGAGATTACCACCTTGTACACAAGTTGTTTAGACCAATACGAATGCAGCTATCAGATAATTCTACTATGCACGAGCCTAGCAACTTGTAAACATTTCTATTCTTTTCTTCTTCTTGCACGGTCAAGCCATGATTTCCATGTCGAGCTATCTCTTTTAGGCAATTCATAAGAGCATACAGTTCATATTGAAGCAAGCAAGCGACAGTTCCATTTTACATGTGATTTATTTATTTATCTTCTCTTATCTTTTGTTATTGAAGTATCATTGATCACAGGGACAAGGCAACAGAGTGGACTAGAGATCATTTTTTATTAGGGCGTACAAATAAATGCAAGCCCGGTTAAAGTAACTCACCGAGATGAATCTTAGTTGAGAGAAGGAGGGACTTCACGTGCCGTTCACGAACAATTCACACGGCCTACATTGGCACCAACAATTGATTAGCATACTTCGTCTTTTTCTCTCAAGATTCGGAATGAATGCGAAATGTGATGAAAGTGAACAATAAAAACCAATCATCGAAAACCAACACAAAAACGCATTCATCAAAACCAAGCAGCGAAAGAAAACATCCAACAAAACTCTTGGATTCATTTCAATAGAAGCCAATCCATCAATTAGAAAGGTTCATTGTATTTCATCCGTGATTAATCGATACCGACAAAGGTTTCACCCAGATACTCAGTTCGAGACTGAGTCAGCAAGCCGTGGGTATTACATAGTGGACCGCGAGGAGCGGGACACTACATAATAACCCACTGAGAAAAAGTTTTGTCCTCAAAACTTAAGAAACAAAACTCACCTCCACTAGTGTTGTATTCTGGATCAAGCAACGTGGAGAGATTGTAGACGCGCGCCGTCGCGGTGTTTGCATTCCGCAACTGCTGATTGTGCGGATTGTCTCGGAGCGGCGATGGGCTTGGCAGCTGCCTACGCTCTTCATTATCATCTCTATTGTTCAGCGGCCGAACTCTCTTATTCTGGCAATTTATAGCACGGTGGCCCTTTTGACCACAGTTGAAACACTCTCCATTGGCAGAACGACAAACTTCCTTTGTGTGTCCATGCCTACCGTAGAAAGTGCACACAAGCTTATTATTCTGTTCTCCGCCAGTCTTTCTTTCTCCGTCAGTCTTTTTCTCCCCGTCGTGATATCTCTTAGCGGGCTGATTCCGACTGTACTATGTTTTATTAGACGCCTTCTTCAAGCAAAATTGTTCTATCTGTAGCGCTGCCTCAAAGGCCAGAGAATATGACCCACATTCTCGATTCAGCATGCTTAACTGGATGTCGTCATTCAGACCTCCAACGAATCGATTTATGCGAGTCTGCTTGGTGGGAAGCATCACAGCGGCAAAATTTGCCAGTTTAGCAAATTTAGACACATAGTCCTCCACGGACATATCTTCCTGTTTCAGTGTGATGAAGTCATCCTCCATCTTTTTGCTCATGGCTGGAGGCAGATATTGATCCAGAAACGCCTTCTTGAACGAGGCCCATGAGATCTTTCCATTTCTAGCCGTTGCGAGTAGCGCTGGCTTCTTTGCCTTCCACCAATCCTTTGCCCGCAGCCGTAGAAGCAGAACGGCACAAACTACCTTCTTGCTACTCGGAACTCCCATGAACGCGAACAGACTCTTCATTTTATCAATCCAGTCCATCACCTTGTCGGGTAATGTCCTGCCTTCAAACTCCGGAGGTTTCGCGTCTAGGAAGTCCTTTGGCCTAAAGGAAGTGTGCCTTTGCGCTGGCTGTTGCGCTGGCTGGGGTTTGTCACCCTCCACGGGCTTAATCTCGGGCGTTCCCATTGGTTTAGTCGCTGCGGTGGTAGCTCGATTTGCCGCAAGCGCCGTGACAATCTGGGTCAAGGACTCCAACTATTTATGCTGGGCCTTTATTTGAGCCTGTTGTATTTGATTACGTTCCTCACTTCCTGTCTCTGCAGTTCCAACAATGTCATGATCCGTTCTATCGGATCTGTCGAGGCAGATGAGCGAGGAGGGGCCATTTCTCTACAAAAAGAGTATAACTTCTATCAGTCTCATAAAATATTATGGACTTATTGTATGGGGCATTGGTTTTCATAACTCAAAATCGGAACTCTTTTGAAAGCCATCAAAATATTTTATATACTTTTTCGAAAACGATATTTGCAAGAGGCCAAGGACGTAAAGTCGTGCTCTGATACCACTTTGTCATGCCCCGATCCCGCTAGGGTCGTCCGTCTTGCCTGGATCCCTGCGGGATCGATCGTCCTGGCTAAGGCGTGATACCGTACAAACCTAAATTGTGCTTGTATAATGTCATGTACCTGTACAAAACAACTAGTCAAGCAAAAACACACACGTACGCACCCATTAGTTAAGCAAAACACACGCACGCACCCATTCATTGTAGAAAACCAAATATTGGACACAGAGATTTGAAATGGAAATACTTCTTTTATTGATAACTTGATAGGAATACAAGTACAAAGCTTTACAAACTCAGAGTGTCTTATAATGGCTACATGATTTTTTTGAAACTCTCTTTTGAAAATAGCCGCAATGCCCATACATCATATCCCTCTATTACATGCTGGAAATAAAAGACACCTTCAGAAGGAAAAGAAACTTGAAACTTGACTTGGAAAGAAAATGAAGCTTTGAGGCAGTCCACAGCTCTACTGGGCTAGACGAGCTTTAGTGCCTCCTTGAAATCCCCCTGTCTCCTTTGCTTTCTGAAAAGGATGCCCACAATGTGGGTCAGCATACATCATGTACTGGCGAGCGGCTCTTCGTCGAAACTCACAAATATCTGCACTAATTCAACATGTGAAGCTACATATTTACTAGTGCACTTTCTACTTGTCTAGGTTCTTTTTAATAATTCATAAGAAACAATGACAATAGAATAATCATAACCAACTTACCAACGCCGACAGTCATCCCTGCACAAAACAGGTTAGCACAATTTGCATATATGTAAAGCATACTCATTTTCCATCCCTACATGTTAGGCTAGCAATAAATCCCGGTCTATATGCATGAACCTAACTATTGTGGTCCATGGGTATTCCCATTACTAGCAATCGGAACTTTCTGCCCAACTACTAATAGACTGACACCCCCTCTTACTACGGGAACTTCTAGCCCCAGGTGTCCTGTTCTCTCCTAGGCCGATCGACTCCAGGTGCCCCCAGAATCGATCGAGAGATTACCACCTTGTGCACAAGTTATCTAGACCAATACGAATTCAGCTATCAGATAATTCTACTATGCATGAGCCTAGCAACTTGTAAACATTTCCATTCTTTTCTTCTTCTTGCACGGTCAAGCCGTAATTTCCATGTCGAGCTATCTCTTTTAGGCAATTCATAAGAGCATACAGTTCATATTGAAGCAAGCAAGCGACAGTTCTATTTTACATGTGATTTATTCATTTATCTTCTCTTATCTTTTGTTATTGAGGTATCGTTGATCACAGGGACAAGGCAACAGAGTGGACTAGAAATCATTTTTTATTAGGGCGTACAAATAAATGCAAGTCCGATTAAAGCAACTCACCGAGATGAATCTTAGTTGAGAGAAGGAGGGACTTCACGCGCCATTCACGAACAATTCACACGGCCTACATTGGCACCAACAGTTGATTAACATACTTCGTCTCTTTCTCTCAAGATTAGGAATGAATGCAAAATGCGATAAATCGAAAACCAACACGAAAACACATTCATCAAAACCAAGCAGCGAAAGAAAACATCCAATAAAACTCTTGGATTCATTTCAATAGAAGCCAATCCATCAATTGGAAAGGTTCATTGCATTTCATCCGTGATCAATCGATACCGGCAAAGGTTTCACCCAGATACTCAGTTTGAGATTGAGTCAACAAGCCGTGGGTATTACATAGTAGACCGCGAGGAGCGGGGCACTACACCCAGCTCTAGCTGATGACATTACCCCTACTGCCTAGACTAGTTTAGTTAGGGTTTATCTTACTTATGTTGTCTAGGATTAGTCTAGGTCTTACTATGTCTGTCATTTGAGTTCCGAATTGTATATATTCTTTCATATTCAGTAGTTTAGACTTGTATTTTTGGATGTTTGCTGAGATGTTATCTTAGACACTGAGACTCTACTGATCATCTATATTTTCTTGAGTTCTATATCATATCATGCTTCTTCTTTCCTAGTTGTGATGAGTTTATATTCTGCTATGTCACCCCCATTCGGGGAGTATAAACTGCTTAGCATTATATTGTTAGATGTTCTGACATAGGACAACGTTCTACCGCCGACACTGCGGCGTAGGCTGGACGTACCCACTTCTCGTGCCCTTACTCTAGGGTGCGGGTCGTGACAGAAGAAGTTCAGGGATGCGATGGCTCAGTGATGCGTTGGTGGTGGCGATGGTGGGGAAGTTGGATCATGGACATATCACTACTTCTTGGCTCTAGTACCTCAAGGTTCCTTTTTTTTCTTCTTCAATCTGTACCATCCTTCTTGTGTTCGATAAAATGCCCATGCCATGTGTTTTTTTCTTTGAAATTATTTTTTCTACATGCCATGTTTTTTTCTACTGGCCTTCTTTTTTCGCTTGAGGAAACATCTATTTTGTTGAATGAAAAGTGGATTTAAAAGTCAGAGTAGCTGTGTAAATGATCCAGACCCGGGTGCTTGGTTGCCCTCATATTATTGGTTACTACTTTGCTTCTTCATTAGCTAATGACACTAGCTAAGAATTGTTTGCCATTAAAATCTTTTTATTACAAATTTTAATTACAAACAGAACAGTGTTACAATGTAGGACTTAGACGTAGTCCTAGGAGAACACTTTTACTTATCTGGGTCCCTGTGTCGATGGAGTGTGTGGTAATGCGTTGACTCCGTTGACGATCTGACGACGGTTCTCGGTTCTCTGAAGATCTGAGTTGCTCTGGGTGCTGGAGCTTGTGGAGAGGAAGGAGACATTGAGTGTCTGTATCTGCCTCTCTCACTGTGTATGTAGGTCTCTATCCATAGGTGTCTCTATGTGTGTGTAAGAAGGAGATGATCCCTCTATTTATAGCTTGTAGGTTGGCTGCTCATGCGCGCATATGTAGGATGCGCCCGTACGTGGGGACGCTACGTGGTTGAAGCTGCGAAAGGTGCATGGATGATGCGCCATCATTTGTGGGTTGAATCCTTTATACTGCTTTTGTGGGCTGACACGTCGCAGGGGAGAGGATCTTTCTGTTGCTGAGATCTTGGGTGATTAGCACCCCTTCATAGGCTGAATCGAGTCAAAGGACACGTGGTGTCTTTTGGGCGCATCTGTGCGATGCGCGGTGTATGACCGGCACATCCGCTTGCATGGCACATCTTTATTGGTCTGACTTTTTCGTTCTTTAAGTGCTTTAAATAGCCGTTTTGACTTGGCTGAATTCGAAGCATCAGGTTCATCACTATTAATGCAAATTTATTGTACGGGATTCGGAGAGCCCGCCACTTGGCACATGGGTTTGATTTGCCCGGCCTATAAATTGTGGTAAGGAGAGAGTTTGCTTCTCGTTCTCTCATGTCCTCCCGAAATGAACTTGTTTGCTCGAGTACATTCTGTTGACGAGATGCTCCTGAAGGTGAAGATGCGACGCACTGTCTTCATTTATGTATTCGTGAAGGTGACTGTTACATCCAAAAGTCGGGGTCGAAGGCTTCTGAGGCAGGCGAAAGGTGCCTATTGCATCCAAAGATCGAGATGCTCGAGTCTCGTCTCCATTATGCTTGAAATACCGTAGATCGGAATTGTGGTGCTCCCGACTTTGGAGGCTCTTTCTTCTGTCAGAGTGGGTGTTGCCCATTCTGGTTGTGTTGAAAGCCTCCTTTTATCGCGGATCGATTGCGGTGCTCTCCTCTTCTTGGGCTTTGGAGAGCTCTTCCTCTCGCTAGGGTGGGGTTGATCGCCCACCCTTGTTCTGCTCAATAAATGCTAGTCGAAGCACTCGATTGGGTCGAAGTGGAGCGCATATGCTGAGACTTCATGATGCGCATAACTGAGACTCTGAGGAGATGCGCCTGACTGAGACTGAAGTGATGCGCCAAACTGAAACGCTGAAGAGATGCACCAAACTGAGACGCCGAAGAGATGCGCCTGACTGAGAGTGCATGGCGGTTGCTGCACCTAGCTGTAGACTTAGGGTCTTTTCTTTGTAGAAATTCTTCTTTGTAAAGCCTTTTTTAGACATGTAATAGACTCTTATATGAAAATAAAAATCTTCTTTTAATGTTTATGCTTTTGCTGTTTGCTGTGCTAAAGTACTTCATCTGAGCTGCCTGGCGCACATAATGTTAGGCGCATAGGATTTCCGGTCCTAAAATTCCATGCTTCTACAAGACCCCCTTCAAAGTTTTCAAAACATTTTATCAAGTTTTGGAATACTTTGAATAAGAAGCATGGTGGTGTCTTCAACGGGGCGCATGACTGTTCGGGCACATGATTACTCCGCGCATCAGTGATGGGGCGCATGCTCCTCTCAGTTAAATGATAACGCTTCGAAGTAATCAACAAAAGATTAATGATGATCTTTTTGGATTATTTGCAGTTATCATTTCGCAGAACCCCAAGCGGCGGCTGATGTCACTCCTCATCGGTTTTCGCGTATGCCCAAGCCTATAAATAGGCATCTGATGAAGAGAGAGGGTTCTTCTCCACTTTGCTTTCCTCTTCTCTAGAGTTCTTCTTTCGAAAAACCCTAACTTCTTCTTTCATGAGATGGCCCCCAAAACTTCTCGCGGTGGTGCTGGCAAGGGGAAGGAGCATGCGGAGTTCGTCGAGGGGGACGCTCCTGTCCCCATCGTGACTCCGGTCGACGTTCGACCTGCGATGACGGGCGGGTGTGATCTTCCAACTTTTTAGACGAGTCTGGAGCACATGGATGAGTTGTATCATGTTTTTGTACCCTAACTCTTTATCGCCGACACGCATGGACTTCTGTCCTGATGATGTGCTGAGGTTATTCTGCCGACGTGTATGGATTTAGGCCCTGATTATGTGTCGAGGTTTTACTGCTGACGCCTATGGGTTTACACCCTGATGATGCGTCGAAGCTTCACTGCAGACGCGTATGGGTTTAAATCCTGATGATGCGCCGAAGCTTCACTGCTGACGTGCATGGGTTTAAACCCTGATGATGCGCCAGGCTGCTTGACACACCCAATATTTTGTCTTCTTAAAGCTTCTATGTTGCCTGACTTTTGTCTTTGCCGTGTCAGTGTCGATGACTATCTCTTTGCTGAATAAAGTCCTTCTGGATGCTTCTTTTTGCCAAATGGGAGTTGAATTCGACGAGGAGGTTATTAACCCCGCGAAGGCTGCTATCCTATTGAATCAGCCTTCCGAGAGAATATTGTAATTCCGGGATCAGTCGCCTATTTTTCTCCAGAGTATGATGGAGAGCGGCAAACTGAAATCCGCTGAGTCCGAGGATGCGACTTTCTTAAAACCTGCCTTTCCGTTTGGGGACCGTTTGTCCTCCACCGAGGCGAAGGTACTAAAGATCAAGGAAGATTGGTTCTTCTCTGCGAAGGGCATGGTTCTGTACATGCGGCAACTTGAACGCCAATTGCCGCAGACGGCCTTCTACCGTTTGGCTTCCAAGAGAAGGATGCCATGGGAACTTCCTTCTCAAGGAGGGGCAGTGGGGGGTACCCTTTCGGTTGATGTTACTTCGAATTGCCGAACTTTGTGCCCTGGGAGCCTTTATAGTGATGTCCCTAATGACACCTTGGCCTTTGGTGCTTCGACCTTTGCAAATCGGATGCTAACATCGAAGGTTATATATCCGAAAGGTGACTTTAGGGTTGAAGGTTGGTGTCACCACGTGCCGAAGTGGGACGAGTTGACCCTTTGGGTGTTGTCGAAGTTCAAGGCTGAGCTTAAAGAGATTGGGCTGACTGCCGTTATCCGTGCCACACAGGCCAGCGTGGACCTCAACAAGCATATGTTCCTTGCACTCCTGGAAATGTTCAATACCCAGACTGGCACTTTCTTTACTCCAGTGGGGGAGTTGGGATTGGATCTCCATGAGATGTACGAGGTGTCCAAGCTTCCCTGGGGCTCGGAACCGTACGAGGAATATTTCCCGTCAAATGAAGAGATCCTTGTTCTGGAAAAGAAGGACCCGGAGATGATGGCTGTTTTCAAAGAGGTGGCGAGCCATCATTATCTGCTGCAACGGAAGGACAAAGGCAAGTCACAACGAGGGATTATGTCTTCAAGAAGGACCTGGCAGACTCTACGAAGGTTCGGTCTACGACTCCGCAGGGACTGAAGCCCGCAAAAGTAACCTCCGAAATGAGCCGACTAGGCGAGAAGGCTCCTCGTTCAAATGAGAGTGGCGAGGATGTATACAGCTGTTTCTGGCATTGCGTGCACCGGATGCAATCCAAGGCAGTGTTGACTGCATACTTGATAATATGGCTCCGGGACTGTGTGTTCTTAGGTGGGTCAGGCTCTGTAGAGAGGGTGACCCGGAACCTCATTTTGTCAGCAGTGAAACTGGTTTTTGGTCGCCCTTTGGCTCTCCTCCCCGCGATGGTGTGTAACCTGCTGCGGGATTTGAGAGATTTTACTGACGACGTGGTCCATGAGAGGGGCAGGAAAGACAACTTTCCCCGAGCTTAGCTACCATTCCATTATCTGATGGGATGGTTAATTCTGCATCACACGAACGTGATGAGTCCAGGTCCTGAAGATGACCACATTGAAGGTGACACCTTTATCCGCCACTTCTATAAGAGGAAGTGGCTGCACGCCGGCGTCTCCGTCTGTAGGAGAGTTTTGTCTTATCTTCAGGGGTGGGAGATCATCAAGGTCAGTCCTATCTTCAAAAATTTTGAGGCTGACCAAGATTTGGAAAACTCCGGTGAGGATGCGATCACTCTGCCGAAATGGGGGTTTCGTTGGTTGCAGAGTATTCGGCCTTCCTACTTGGTCTACCGCAACCAGAATAAGTATTATCTGGAGCCATATCGGCCGAGCCAGTTTGCTCGCCAGTTTGGTTACACCCAGCTAATGTTACGGAACTCCAGTAACAGTCTGGGGTTTGCTAAAAGTTTACTGGATGGAGCCCGGGGTTGGCAATATTACAATGCCGGGTGCACTGGGGTTCATTTCAATACAACAGTTTACAACCTTCAGCCACAGATCCTGTATTCGGTCGTTAAGCTGTATTGCGCCATGAATACTATGCCTCCTGATTATGATAGGGAGATTAGTTTTATCGTTGGAACTCAGCTAGAGGCTACGAAGAACATGTTGGCGGCGGTCGGTCATATCATCCACCAGAGTTGGCGGGATATCGAGCTGCTGCTTCAGCGACAACGGGAGGCACTCGGAAAGATCTCCCAGCTGGAAAGAGGTGGGCTGACGCAGAATCCGGTTCGTCTGCACCAAAAAGGCCGAGAAAAGTGATGACTCCAAATGTGGGGGCTACGAGAGTGCCACCGGTAATGCCAATGGAATCAGTTCCTGCTGAGGTAAAGACGTTCCTCCTAATCTGGCTCCTTCTGTCATTTTTGTGACATATGCTTCCCTTTTGTAGGAACCGTTGAAGAAGAAAACCCGGGTTTCGAAACCGGGTGTCAGTAAACTGAAGGAGGTGGCGAGCTCTTCTGACGAGCGTATTCCTCCGATTGTAGCGTCTCTCGTGGAGGAGAATCCTGACAATATCGTTCCTGCAGAGATTTTAGTATCTCCAGATTATGTTGGAAGAGAAGATGAGGATAAAGCAGTTCCCGGGAGGGTGCAAGTCTCCGTGGGGCCTTTGGCATTGAGGATCCAGCAGATACGGGACTTCCAGGTGAGGAAATGGAGTGGAGTTTGTCCTCTTCGGATGACGTTCCTCCAGAGATGAGTGAGCATGTTGCGGGAGCAACAAACATGATTGAAACAGAGGAGAGGGCTGATTTCCTTCTTTGTCATGATGAGGGAAGGTCGGCTGCAGCGTTGCCGAGCCCTACCCCAGACTCAACAGCTGAGGCTGAGGTGGCTGCCGACTGGGAGGTAGCGATCGATTCTATCCCCACGAAGGGATTCGATGATGAAAATGAGACTTGTCCGTCGAGCCTGACTCCAGGGGAGCCGAGTCAGGAAACAAGTGCTGATCTCGTTGCTTTGCCAGAGGGGGAGGGTCCCGTACGGCCTGCTGATAGTGTGTTGGAGATGGAGGAGGTAGCCCCTGACATCGGTGGTCCCTCCGAGCTTGAGAAGGGTAAGGGTTTGCTGGAACCCCCTGTTGCTCCTTCTACTTGGGGTATGATATCGATGCCCCTCTCGGCTCCTTCCGTTCTTTTGGCTCCTCGGGCCAGCGACGAAGTTCAAGCCCCTGTTGAGGGAGAGTCCGTTGATGCCGAGGTTCCAACCTCGCAGATTGAAGTCGGCGGGTCTTCTTCTGGTCCGCCGTCTAGAGCAGCTCCTCCAACTTCTGCTATGACACCGCAAGTGCTGGCGGATATGGATGAGTACGTGAAGTTTATCATTGAGGCGGTGTACAAGATGTTACAGAGGGGCGTATCGACAGTGATGAATGCCAACGGGAGTTTCGCGATGGCAAAAACTATGGCACTCCCTCACATTGGTCTGATACGTTCCCACCAGGGCCATGATCATATGGTCGAGATTCTGGAGGCATCGGTGGCCGAGCTCGGCCAGCTGCTTTCCGAGTTTCAGAGTATCCAGCGAAATGATCTCACCGCTCTGATAGAAGCAGAAAAGGAAAAGTTGATCGCTGAAACTGAGTCATCTTATCAGGCCATCGTGGCTGTCTGGGAACGTGAGGTGGCCGAAGCTGAGGCTGCGGTGGAGAGGCTATCTCAGTCCATGCAGGAGAAGGTGGAGTTGCGAGCTGCGTTGGACGCTAGTATAGCGGAGGTTAATGCCAAGATTCGCCTCCTTGGAGACCAGCGAGTCCAACTCTTGTTAGATGCTGAGCGAGTCCAGGCTGAACATGTAGCATCTAAGGAGGAGAAAGCAGCTTTCACCAGTCAGGCTCTTTCCCTGGCCCAGCAGCGGCAACAGTTGGACGAGAAGTATGAGGATGACACTTCCCCTGAGGCCATAGAAATGATGCGTCAAGAAGCCGAACGCCGAGTCCTGGCGACTGCAGAGACTCGGGCAGAAGACTTGAAGCGTCGGATCGAAGAGCTTTCAGCCAATCCCGGTGATGCTTAGGAATTATAGCCTCTCCTTTTTTGTTATCTTGTGTAATTTGCAACTCCGGCTGGGGATGTAATCCTTTACTTTTAAATAAAGAATAAAGAGTTTTATGGTGTGTTCATTCTTGCCGTCATGAACTTGATGATTTATGTGGACCTATTATCTTTTGTGCACCTTGGTTTTTAGGTACAAATAATAAGTTTGAGAGAACCAACATATTTGCTCAGAGGTAATATGGACGTGGTAAATATGGGGTTCAAATATCGGAATCTTCCTACTCAGAGGTGTTATGGACGTGGTAGGAGTGACTCTGGGGAGATACGCGAAACTACTCAGAGGTAATATGGACATGGAAGTTCTGCGATCAATGTACGACAACGCGGGGGTTGTCTGTACGGGATGTTTACTCAGAGGTAATGTGGACGTGGTAAACATGATAGGTAGCGTAGTCTTACAGAGCGTAAGATTCCTCTTTGTAGGGCATAGAGAAGCAACTCAGAGGTAATGTGGACATGGTTGCCCTTCTACTGGAGATAGAATACAATGGAACAACTGGGTTCCAAAAGCATAGGATTTTTTTGTGAAAGGGAGGTGTATGTGAGCTCTGATGATCAGGTCCACTGATTCCTTTACTAGGTAGAGGTTGAAGTACATATGTGAAAGATGTCAAGAGTAGTACTTCTTTAGGAACTTGCCGTTGATGGGCATCATGAACAAGTCCCCGTTTGATAGGACGAGACGGTAAGCACCGTTTGAATATACCATCTCTATGATGAAAGGTCCCTCCCATTTGGGCTTGAACTTTTCTGGTGTTTTGTGTGTCAACACCATCGGCCTCCTGACTGCCAGAACCAGGTCACCGACTTGGGAAGTCCTCTGCTTGACCTTCTTGTTGAAATCCTGTGATATACGGGCTTGATAAAATTTGATGTGCTGTTGAGCTAGGAAATATTTTTCGTCAAGTGCCTCTAATTCTCACAGACGGCGACGTTGACTGTCTTCTTCTGTGAGTTGATTTGTGATCGCTACACGAAGTAAGGGTATCTGGATCTCGAGAGGCAGTACCGCTTCGGTCCCGTAGACCAAGAAGAATGGTGTGTTGCCTGTCGGGGTCCGTACCGTTGTGCGGTAGGCCCAAAGGCATTCTCCGAGCTTTTCGTCCCAGTCGTATTTGTTTGATGAC
The DNA here is from genome assembly GCA_029216955.1 of Iris pallida. Lineage (NCBI taxonomy): Eukaryota > Viridiplantae > Streptophyta > Magnoliopsida > Asparagales > Iridaceae > Iris > Iris pallida. The sequence goes on along the minus strand of JANAVB010014199.1, from coordinate 4,227,499 downwards.
ATGAACTTTTTGAGTAGCCTGACGATAGTCTTGTTAAACGCCTCGGCCAATCCGTTTGCTGCCGAATTATAGGCGGTCGATGCCACGTTCTGAATACGATTCTTGTCACAGAATCTGCTGAAAATATGGCTGATGAACTGTGGACCGTTGTCATGGATAATCCTACGGGGTACCCCGAAATGGTAGATGACATGATGTTTGATGAAGCTGATCACCCTAGAGCTTTTCACTTCCGCCAGTGGAACTGCTTCTGCCAATTTGGAGAAGTAGTCAGTGATAGCTAGGATAAAGCGGTATCCCCTCGATGAAGGAGGGGTGATCGGTCCTACAATGTCCATGCCCCAAGCTTCGAAGGGCCAAGAGCGACCGTGGGATGAAGTGGTTCCGACGGTGTATGGATGAAGTCGGCATGAAGCTGACAAGCATGGCACTTCTTAGCATAGTCGACAGCGTCGGCTGCCATGGTTGGCCAGTAGTAACCTATGTGTCGCAGTCGATCCTGCAACTTAGGCCCAGGTTGATGAGCCCCGCAAGTTTCATCATGAGCTTCTCGAAGGGCTTCGACTGCTTCTTCGTTGGACAGGCATCGAAGGAGAAGTCCGTCGTAGGAGCGTCGGTACAGCATTTTAGTAGTTGTATCGTAATAGAATCGAAGGGAACGCCTCTGACTGAGACGACTTCTTTCGGGTCTTCTGGAAGAATTTCGTAGACAGTGAAGTCAATGAACGGGAACCTCCAGTCTCAGACATTAATACCAGCACTTGGTTTCATAGCATAGGCCATTTGTGAGCATAGGTTATTTTTAGGACAGACCAAGTCTCGACCAACTACCGTGACGTAGTGCTGAGTCCCGAGGGATGCTGCCAATGAGGCTACGAGGCTAGCCAGAGCGTCAGCCTTCAGGTTTTGTAATCGAGGTACGTGTTCTATGAAGAACTTGGTAAAGGTTAAAATAATGTTCAATGCAACTTCATGGTAAGAAACCAGATCTTCATGACGAACTTCGTATTGCCCTCTGATCTGGTTAATGATGAGTTTTAAGTCGCTGTAGGCTTTCAGATGATCTACCCCCAACTGTTGTGCCAGCAGGAGTCCCATGATGAGAGCGTTGTACTCGACAACATTGTTGGAGCACGGCTTTGAAAGGGAGTAAGCACGCTGGATGACCAGCTGATCGGAAAAGACTAAGACTACCTCCATTTCGACGATAATTTGGTCTTTGGGGCCTGTTCTTGAAGCGCCATCGAAAAACATCCATCAGACGGAGCTTTCTTCGGTGACGTTTGATTCTTGGACCTCATCCGGGATGTCTTCATAGAGTCTGAAGGACTCTGGGATGGGGTGTGCAGCTAAAAAGTCAGCCAGAGTTTGACCCTTGACGGCTTTTTATGGAACGAACATCATGTTGTATGGCGTCAACAGGATCGCCCATGTAGCTAGCCGGGAGTTCAATGATCCAGGTTTTGTCATGAGAACCCTGAGCGGATTGACTCGGGAGATGACATGAATTGTCTGGCCCGAGACATAATGGCGAGTTTTCTGGATGGCGAACACCAAAGCCAAACACTCTTTTTCAATGGAGTTGTACCGGTGTTCGGCCCCGATCAGTATCCTACTGAGGTAGTAGATAGCTTGCTCGTAGCCTGCATCGCTGTTCTGAGCCAGCAGAGCGTCGAGGGAATGATCCATGGTACGGACGTAGAGGAGAAAAGGTTTGCCTGTGACGGGTGCCACCAGAACTGGCGGGCTCGTCAAGTAAGCCTTGATATCATCGAAAACTTTCTGGCATTCCTCTGTCCAGACGTAGGAGACTCCCTTCTTCATGAGCTGGGTGAAGGGTTGACATTTTCCGAAAAGGTTTGCTATAAACCTTCGGATGTATGCAAGGCATCCTTGCAGGCCTCGAAGTTCTCGGAGATTCTTCGGAGGGTCCATGTCAAGGATGGCCTTGGTCTTCTCGGGATCGACATGAATTCCTTTCGCCGTGATAATGAAGCCCAAGAACTTTCCGCTAGAAACCCCAAGGAAGGATTTAGCGGGGTTCATCTTGAGTTGATGCGCTTGCATGAGATCGAAGACTGTCTTTAGGTCTTGTAGGTGATCGCCTTTGAGATGACTCTTGACAGCGATATCATCAACATAGTATTCGAATGTTTTACAAAGATGTTGACGGAAGATGGTACTCATAGCTCGTTGGTATGTAGCACCAGCGTTCTTCAAGCCGAAGGGCATCACTGTGTAGCAGAAAACCCCTTTCGGCGTCCTGAATGACGTGTGCTTTGCGTCATCGGGAGGACATTTTGATTTGGTTGTAGCCCAAATACCCGTCCATGAAAGACATGCGTTCGAAGCCGCATGTATTTTCAATCATTACATCGGTGATCGGAAGCGGGAATTCATCTTTCGGGCAAGCAGCTTTGAGATCTCTGAAGTCGATGCAGACTCGTATCTTCCCATTCTTTTTGGTGACAGGAACGACATTGGCCACCCAATCCGGGTGTTGTTCTTCACGGATAAACCTGCTGGTCAGGAGTTTGTCTACCTCTTGATCGATAGCGTTCATGATGTCAGGACGAAAATGTTGCTGCTGTTGCTTTACAGGCTTAGCATCAGGCAAGATGTTAAGTCTAGGGGTATAAAATGGACAAAGTAGTCCGTTGTCCGTACATGTCCGGCTCGATAAATGGTTCGACCGCGGACCGTCCGATTGATTAACGAACAGAACTTGGATATTTTTTTGGTCCGTTTAAAAATTAGACCCGGACACGGTCATATCCATGTCCGGTCCGAATTTGTCCGCGAACCGTCCGATAGTGGAGACTCATTTTGGTTTTGCATCAATTATGTCATATTATTTTGCTTTTGTATCAATTTTTTGTTGTTCGGTCTCTATTTTTGTTAACCTTTTACTATTGTTTGTTGTATTCTATAACCTTCAATTGTATTTTCTTTCAACTTGATTTTTGTACCAACTATCAAAGTATATTGATAAAATAATAGCTTTTGGTAATATATTTCATTTGTCCGTGGACCGTTCGATTGAATTAACGAACAGTGGTTGTCCGTGTCCGTCCAGCCCGAACTCGAACAGTGGACTGCCCGTGTCCGTCCGAACTTATTTTCATTTTCGGACTGAACACGGACAGTGGACTGTCCGTGTCCGTCCGGCCTGTTTACACCCCTAGTTAAGTCTGTGCATCGCGATTTGGGGATCAAGTCCCGGCATATCTTCGTAGCTCCAGGCGAAGACGTCGATATATTCTTTAGCCAGTTGGATTAAAGATTCCCGGTCTGGTCCCTTTAGACTCTTGCTGATGAAGATGGGTTTGGAAGAAGATCCATCCCCGAGGTCGATCTGCTCGACTTCGTCTTCGGTAGGGGGTTCGCGTAATTCAAAACGAGACTCCCACTGTGCTCCTAGGCTTTGAGCCCAAGGTTCTTCCTCGAAGAATTTTGGCGTTTGGTCTTCGCCTTCATCTTCTTGAGATTGTACAGATGCCATGTTGACTGATAGCACCTTCTTGAAGACTGAGCCGATATTGGTATCGGAATCCCAGGTTGATGCTTCGGACGAATGAGAATATTCTACTTCTTCTGCCTTCGAACTCTCTGGAGTTGCCGGTGGCGTGACATAGCCCACCCCCCGTCGAGTTTGATGATAGTAGTCCTGCGGCTTTCCTTTAGGTGTTGGGAGCCGGAGAGGAAGACGTCGACCCTTTCCGTAGTTCAGGCCTTTGTTACTTTTTAGATCGTAACCCATCTTTTGGATGAGGTACTTTGCCTTGTCCGTGTACCGATAGACTTATATTCTGTCGGTATCTGGTTCTTGCTCGAGTGGCGGAAGGTCTCGATGACGCTCGACGTTGCCGAAGATAATGGATTCTTCTTCTCGATTCCACGATGGGACTACGAAATAGACACATTGGGACGGGACTACTCGATTTACATGATTGACGATCGTTATTTGTGTTTGCAACGACCGTAGAGCGTTATCTAATATATACATGGCATTCCAATGTAGAAAACTAGAATAATTAAAAGACACTCTATTATTGATGAAATACGAGATTTTGTCCCGCAGGATTACATTGTCCAGAGAGGGTGCATCTACATCAGCAGATATGTATTCTCCTAGCTCTACATCTGTGAGTACTGGGGTTGGTTCGGAAGAGTCTACCGCAGCTTTGACCTTGGGGTCCGAGAGGGCTATGTGGGCCTTCTCCGACAGCTTGGATGAGACGGATGATTGCGGAGGCTAGCCTTTAAGACGCACCTTCAGAGGTGTCTCAACTGTGCCTTCAGTGATTGGTGCCTTCCCTTGTAGTTTTGCCACAAGGGGAGCCGATGTTTGAGGCGGCTTTCCCTTGAGCCGTATTTTCAAGGGAGCTTCAGTAGGTGTTCTACCTAGAGAAGTTGGTGCTTTTCCAGGTAGCTTGATGGTCATGGGAGGCAGCATCTGAGGTAATTTCTCTTTGAGTCAAATTTTCAAAGGAGCGTCGGAAATCATCTCTGGCTCCATGTCCGACTCTGCTGCCGTTTCTGCTTCATCGTCAGTATCATTGGCTTCCCCTTCGTCGGGCGACTTGTACATGGTAGAATCAGTGAAGTAGGCTTCGACCCCCTTGAAAGGGTCAATGTCCGCGAACTCTGTCCGGATGATGTCATTGGTGGACACGTACTTCATACATTGGTAGAGTGTAGATGGCACCACCATGTACTCATGCAGCCACGGACGGCCCAGTAGGAGGTTGTAGTTGACGTCAGCGTCCACAACATAGCAAGTCACCTCGGTTCGGAGGTTACCGATATGACACTTCAGCCGTATTTTGCCCAGCAGCTCGCTTTTGCTAGCATTGAAGTTGTTGATTGTAGTGTTGGAAGGCGCCAGACGGTATATTGGGATCCCCAGTGTTGAGAGTAGCATCTTCAGGATGATGCTGAGGGAAGAACCTGGATTGATCTGAATCCGCTTCACCTTGACGGAACCGACATACCCTGTATAATACAGTGGCCTGTTGTGTCGGTTGTGCTTGAGCAGCATGTCTTATTGGGTAAAAGTTATGTTGGAGATAACTTCATCCGCACAATGGCAGTATGCACATATGGTCGGGGTATCCTCAGGCTGCTTGACCTGACCGATGAAGGATTCAGCATCCTTCAGGGCTTCACAGAGAGCTGCACGAGTGTCCTTGGAAAGACGAAGAAGCTCAAACAGGGATAAGCGGGCATGAGTACTGGCAAGTTGTGCCAGCATGTCGAAGTTGTGGGGCTTGGCTAGCCCCGAAGCATTCTCCTTTCGCAAAGGCTTATCGAAACGGGCCTCTACATGCTTCTGTTTATTGGCTGCTGGAGGCCTGGATGGGCCCTCTTCCTAGGCAGCAGGGACGGTGCAAGGAGGCACCACCTCGACGGCAGTTTCGTCAGGTTGGGCGTTCTGAGGTGAATGCGTCTGTACATGAAGTGACTCTTCCGCAGAGAAAGAGACCATGCGGCAAGACTTGATCTTCCTGCCCTTAGTTTTGGAGGCAGAGCGTACCTCCGCTTGAGTAACCTCGGAGACGAGATCGGGGTGAACCCATAAGATCTCTCCCCAAAGTGTGGTGAGTGGGATGAGTCCACTCACGTTGTCATGAGTAGGTGGTAGATTGACCACCTCCATTGTCGCCTTTGGGATAGAGAGGACGCCATCTTGTGTTATGGTTGGCGGCAAGGTACCAAATTAGAGTGACACCAGGTTGGCCGAGACCGTTTTCTTCTCGTAGTCGACGGAGATAACATCCGGATTGATCATGCGCTGGATGTAGTTCTTGAGGACGTAGCAGTCCTTAGTTGGATGTCCGACAAACCGATGGTAGTAAGAGTACCTCGGATTGTCCACTCTCCTAACCTCGTCGGGATGCTTCGGGTCCGACAACTTGATCTTGTCACCCTGCTTCAATATCTCGAAGAGTTGCAGGGTGTCTTCATCGTTGAAAGAATAAACCTCCTTTGGCCTTGGTGCAAGTGGAGGCTTCTGAGTAGGTGCTGATGCACCTTTGGAGGCATTGACAGTCAACGCCTGCTTTCCCTTCGTCTCTCGTCCAGGGTTGTTGGCTGCAGGTCGTTTTCCCTTGTCCTCATAGGCAGGAAAACTGACTCCCAGAAGACGAGCATTGGACGCCTTCTTTTCTGCTGCTTCGGCTTCGATGATCAAGGAACTCCAGTCGGAAGGAGGAGTGGAGTTGAGCCAGAGTTTGATCGCAGACAGCATGTTCATACTGCAGGAGGAGAGGAGTGTATGTTCTGGCATACCCGGGGACAGTCTGAAGCAGGCTTGTCGGAACCGTTCGATGAATGCTCGAACTGTTTCCTTCTCCTTCTGACGTATCTCTATAAGGGACGCCATTGTCATGTCATTCCCTCCGTCGTAGAAACGATCGAGGAAGAGACGTGTCAAGTCGTCGAAGGAAGATATGGTGTTGTCGGAGAGACTGCAGTACTAGTCGTAAGCCACTCCTTTTAGTGCCCCGACAAATATGATGGTGAGTAGTGCATCTTCCTTCGAGAGATGTCCCGTTTGAGACTGGAAGTACGTCAGATAGTGGCATGGAGAGTCCTTTACGTCGTATGGCGTCAATGTTTGTAGTTTATATTTGGGAGGATAAACCACTTTGTTCCATTCGAGGGGGTATGGTTGTGGGATCCCCATCTTCTGGCGCTCCTCTTGTCTGTTCTTGGACTCAAAGTGCTTACGCAAGTCCCTGATCATCTCAACCACGTCTTTCATGGAGCTGGGAGTTGGGGAAGGTGGTACAGCCTGGAGTTGAGCATTTGATGGCTCCAACGTCCGTGGTGCTTCGCAACGATCTGTATCCAAGGATACCCGTTGAAGGGATACATTTGATTCTCCATTGGCCCCTGGTCCAGTACCGGTAGGAGGTGCCCTGGCCAAGGCGGACCGTATCTCAAACACTGCTTGAGTCAGTATTTGCAAGGAGGCAGAGAGGGTTTTGAGTCCTCCCTCCAAGGTATCCATGCGTTGGACGAGGTCTACTAGCGGCGCATATGACTCGGTATCACCCCCAGTCATGTATATTGTCATGACATGGCTGGAAGTGGATGGATTGTTTGAGGCTTCACTTTCGGCCTCACTCTCCTGTAGAGGAGTTCCTTCTCCTGGAACTTTATCTTGACTACCCCCAACTATGTTCTGGGGGATATCTTCGCCTTCAGGATCGGCAAGGACTTGGCTACCCCCAGCTGTGCTCTGGATGACGTCTTTGTCTTCAGAAGGACGATCGACAAGGGCTTGACTACCCACAGATATGCTCTGGAGGACGTCTTCGTCTTCAGAAGGAGGATCAACAAGGGCTTGACTACCCCCAGTTTCCACCAAGATCTTCTTTCTCCCCCGAGTGCCTTCAAACACTCCAGAGGTCAGGACAGTTGTCTTGGTTTTTCTCGGCTGGTTCTTGGATGAGGACGAGACCGAGGAGTTGCCAGTCACCTTTCGGATTGACGAGGAGTTAGAGATTACCTTGCAAGAAGCAACCTTTAGTTCTGGCTCCTCTTCAATTGATACCTTCTTTCCGAGGCGACGTTGGAGGGGTGTTGATGATTGCAGCCACTGGAACACCGACTGCCTTGGTGGTGGGACTGCTGTTTTGCAACAACAGTTGATGGTGACTACAGCACAGGTGTGTCCTATGAGGGCCGTATTGTGCTTATCAGTCGACTCTCCTGATCGGCGCTTGTGACTGATCATATTACACAAATCATTGGAGGAGAGTGCCACCTTCGTACCCCCATTAGATGCATGGCAAGGCCAAGTGCCAGGGTGGTCAGGTGAATGCTGTGCCCCCTGAACCAACGCAGAAGATGCGCTCAGATCAGTAGTGGGGGCACAACATTTACAGTGACTTGAACCAGCCACAGACGCACATCATATATAGGCGCTGGGGTTCAAGACCACAGAGTTTGCCTCGCTCGACTTGGTTACGAACGCAATAGATGCGCCCAAGTGAGGCAAGGACTTTGAAGGTCGGCTCGTTTCTGGCGCAGAATCACTCGAGTCGACCTTATACAGCTTACCATCAGCAGTGCGCATGATCGCGAGCGCATGCTTCTGGTTTGTCGCTGGCATAGCACGTTTGAGGAGTATAGCCCGTGTCGCCTTGGACTTCTTTGTACCAGCCCGCTGGGGCGCATAGTACTCCGAGTCCAAATTTTCCTCGCCACGACTGCGAGTGAGCCTGTCAAAGACAGAGACCTTTTGTGGCGCATCAGAGTTACTGCGTAGGGCATTAGATGTGTCCTTGCTCCGTCGGCACATCTTCCTTGTCTGAGAAGGAGATGGCTGGGGAATGTGGTCAGCACCACGCTTTCCCGAGAGATGCACTGCAACGGTGGGCGCATCCTGGCTGCTGAGGACGTCAGCGAGAAGGGTGGACTGCATCGGCGTATCCCCTTCAGTGGTGGTGCCAGGGGCCTCGATCTTGTGCACCCAGACTTGGCGAGTCTTCTTCGGCTTTGGCAGCCGCTTCGAAGGACTTATGCTGCCTTCAGAGATGAACTCCTCATACACCTGTTGATTGAGACGTACGACCAGCATCTTGTGGGAGGATCCCACCTTCACATCGTCGGATTGTGACACAGCTTTCTCAGTGGAGGAGAAAGACATCCCCAGCAGAGTCGCCAGCTTGTTTGCCATTAAAATCTTTTTATTATAAATTTCAATTACAAACAGAACAGTGTTACAATTTAGGACTTAGACGTAGTCCTAGGAGAACACTTTTGTTTATCTGGGTCCCTGTGTCGATGGAGCGAGTGGTAATGCATTGACTCCGCTGACGATCTGACGACGGTTCTCGGTTCTCTGAAGATCTGAGTTGCTCTGGGTGCTGGAGCTTGCGGAAAGGAAGGAGACGTTGAGTGTCGGTATCTGCCTCTCTCACTGTGTATGTAGGTCTCTGTCCGTAGGTGTCTCTGTGTGTGTGTAAGAAGGAGATGATCCCTCTATTTATAACTTGCAGGCTGGCTGCTTATGCGCACATATGTAGGATGCGCCTGTACATTTGGACGCCACGTGGTTGAAGCTGCGGAAGGCGCATGGATGATGCGCCATCATTTGTGGGTTGAATCCTTCATGCTGCTTTTGTGGGCTGACACGTAGCAGGAGAGAGGATCTTTCTGTTGCTGAGATCTTGGATGATTAGCACCGCTTCATAGGCTGAATCGAGTTAAAGGACTCGTGGCGCATGCCCGTTGCTCAAAGATCTCGGATTTGGTAGAGAGTGATCTGATAGGATGCGCCTGGGATTGGGCACATGAGAAGACTTTTGCTCACAACCTTCAGGAGTCACGAACCAGTCTGGGCGCACGGCTTTTGAGGCACATGCGAGTCTTCAGGCGCATGGCCGCTGAGGCGCATACGAGTGGTTGGTCAGCCACGTGGTTCGTAACCGTCGGAGGAAAGTAATGATGATGCTGATGTCAGCACTGCTTGCTCTTCTGAAAAAGCTGCTAACTGTTCAGTCCTCGGGGGACGTGCTGCCAACTCTGTCACTTGAGCATTAATTGCTTGATGGGTGACGAGCCGGAATGGGCGCATGGGTCCATGTTGATTAGGACGCATGGATCTGTGCTTTGCTGGGCGTATCCTTACGGGGAGCTTTGGAACTGACGGGCGCGTCTGTGCGATGCGTGGTGTCTGACCGGCGGATCCTCTTGCATGGCGCGTCTTTATTGGTCCGACTTTTGTGTTCTTTAAGTGCTTTAAATAGCCGTTTTTACTTGGCTGAATTCGAAGCGTCAGGTTCATCACCATTAATGTAAATTCATTGCACGGGATTCGGAGAGCCCGCCACTTGGCGCATGGGTTTGATTTGCTCGGCCTATAAATAGTGGCAAGGAGAGAGTTTGCTTCTCGTTCTCTCACGTCCTCCCAAAATGAACTTGTTTGCTCGAGCACATTCTGTTGACGAGATGCTCCCGAAGGTGAAGATGTGACGCACTGTCTTCATTTATGCACTCGTGAAGGTGACTGTTACATCCAAAAGTCATGGTCGAGGGCTTCTGAGGCAGGCGGAAGGTGCCTGTTGCATCTAAAGATTGGGATGCTCGAGTCTCGTCTCCGTTATGCTGGAAGAGCCGCAGATCGGAATTGTGGTACTTCCGGCTTTGGAGGCTCTTTCTTCTGTCAGAGTGGGTGTTGCCCATTCTGGTTGTATTGAAAGCCTCATTTTGCCGCGGATCGATTGTGGTGCTCTTCTCTTCCTTGGGCTTTGAAGATCTCTTCCTCCCGCTAGGGTGGGGTTGATCGTCCACCCTTGTTCTGCTCAATAAATGCTTCATTAGTCGAAGCACTCGATCGGGTCGAAGTAGAACGCATATGCTGAGACTTTATGATGCGCATAACTGAGACTCTGAGGAGATACGCCTGACTGAGACGCTGAAGTGATGTGCCAAACTGAGACGCTGAAGAGATGCGCCAAACTGAGACGCTGAAGAGATGCGCCTGACTGAGAGCGCATGGCAGTTGCTGCGCCTAGCTGTAGACTTAGGGTCTTTTCTTTGTAGAAATTCTTCTTTATAATGCCTTTTTTAGACATGTAATAGACTCTTATATGAAAATAAAAATCTTCTTTTAATGTCTATGCTTTTGCTGTTTGCTGTGCCAAGTACTTCATCTGAGGTCCCTGGCGCATGTAATGTTAGGCGCATAGGATTTCTGCTCCTGAAATTCTATGCTTCTACAAGAATATTCTGAACCCCCTTCAACATTTTGTTGTGAACGTTGAGGTTTTTTTTTACTAATTTTTTTATCTAACTGACAGAAATTGTTGTGTACTTTTTATGCTTAAACGATGACAATATTTGTCCATCTTCCTGTATATCACTACAACAAAAAGACCTATTAATGACGCTTGATAAGTGGATTTCATGACGGCTGATAAAGAAGCGTCATCAAAGTTCAGCATAACTCCATTCTATGACGGTTTCCAGTATAAATGTTATTGATAGTCTTTCAGTCATACGAGCGTCATAAAAAAATCACCAAAATTTAAGTTAAAACCTCCACTCCCCCGCACTTCTCCCGCACTTAAGAAAAAACCCAGCCCTCATCCTCTCTCTTTCTCCTTCTCCCCCCGCTCCCCAACTCCCCAACTCGTCGAGAGATGATGGATTACGCTCGAGAGATGATGGATTTGGAGACTCTCGTCACTCGCACGCTCGAGAAGAAGGGCGTACTTGCCAAAATTAGGGTTTGTCCATCTCTCTCATTTTTCTCAAATTAAGGTTTCTCTTCAAAAATTAGGTTTTTCTGATCGATGTATTCCTATGGAAGAATCTATATACTAGGGTTTCTTCCGGATCCCTCCGTAGCTCCGGTACCGCAGGGGCAGCTGAAGCTAAGCTTGACGAGCTCCGTGGCCTCCTCGGCAAGCCGGCGGGCGACCCGCTCAAGATCTTCGGCATCGGCGCGGGCGCCTGGGGCAGCGTCTTCGCCGCCCTCCTGCAGGACGGCTACGACCGGTTCCGCGACAAGATCTAAGTATGCGTAATTTTAAAGGAAAATTAGTCACCAGAAATATAAACCTAGCTAGAAAAGGTGATGATGGTGATCACTTCATATATACAAAGAGTCAAAGCATGAGGACAAGCGAAGGAAAAAAATTAGTTTTTTTTATTACTTTCTTTCATTCTTCGTTGATCTGTACTTTTTTCCTTTTTCTTCGGGGACTTGCATCATTTGGTGCAGGCAACAAGTTACTCGTTCAGATGAAACCATTAAGTTAATTTTTTTTTTCTTCTGATATATAATTGTGATGGAGTTGCTTCCTCATACAAGTTTCTTGTCAGATCGATCAATGGACCAACTTCATATATACGTGGTGTAAACATATATATAAATATTGGTCTACAATCACTCGTTCGGATCTCTTATGTCACCATTCTAAATTTATCTAATGATAGAAATAAGTAATATATGTTGATATGAACTATGGACTTAAAATAAACAACTGATGTATGTCCAGTGCACCTTGCACTTGTGACAGTGCAATTTGTACTGAGACATGCTTTCCCCAAAAACCTGCATACACTCGATTTTTGCTACAATTTATTGTTGTTGGCCTTTACAGGTAAGCCTATAGCAGTACCCTGCCTACATAAGGCTCTTGCACATCTCCTAAATACCTGACCAGCTTGCAATTGAATTCTTTGTTACTACCTCACTAGTACTGCAGGCTTGCACTCCCTCTGCACCCGACCACAGCACACACACTGCAACAATCATCACTTGCACTCCTACACTCCAATCCTCACTTCCCTGTCAACCCGAGCCCCCAACACACATGCACTTGATCTTTTGCACCTTACGACCTACACCTTACTCCTAGGCAAAATCAACTGCTCCTATCCCTATATGTTACCAAAAACCCAATCATGTCCTTATGCACCATCTGTTCACTCCACCTTATCCTGCTGTCAATTCCTCAAATTCCTCTGCCTTCCTACACTCGAGCCTCTATAGTAGTGGCCTATCACTGCTGCCACTGCTCCTCCTTCACCATGTCCCTGTTGTTACCTACATCTTGTACATGGTGTATTCCCCCACTGCCATTCACTTCATACACACATATCCATACAATATATATTGCTGAACCTACACTCGAGCCTCTATATATTGCTGAACCTATCTCGACATCATTAGCTATGCTCTCCTACTTGCTAGTAGACTAAACCCCCTTCTAACTTGCTGCCTCTCATGTTGTTTCAAAACAATGGAAGTACAAATGCTACTAAAGGAAAAAATCTCCCTGCTGTTGTGCACCAAAGAGGGGTGCACACAAATACACAACCTATCGACTGCCTACACATATTGTTGTCAAAACCCTTATTTTCTGTGCCGCCTACTGTCCATACCTCCTACCCATCACACATGTCACGAATACCTGCAAATCCAACTGCTGTTACAACAGCCTATTGATTATATTAAAAGATCACAGAGCCCTCTCCCAAAGCTCACTACAGTAATTCCTTCCTACCAATTCTTTTTCGATATACACACTCGACCATGCACTAATCTGTGCACTGATACTAAATGATACCATACTAAGATACCTACCTATTCTTCCTTCTCCCTCTAGACTTTCTGCCGCTGCAAGGGAAGCAGCTATGCTATGTCATAGCACAATCCTTTCCCTCCTACCTAACCAACTGACTTTGGTTACCTGCAGTATGCACATTCTGGGCAGTATCCTTTCTACACACTCCACCCAAATAACTGACATTCATACCCTATATATATATATATATATATATATATATATATTTTATATATATATATATATATATATATATATATATATATATTTTATATATATATATATATATATATATATATATATATATATATATATATATATATATATATATATATATATATATATATATATATATATATATATATATATATATATATATATATAAGTATAGGTTTACAATTTATATATGATACACTAACACACCTATATAAATTGTAAACCTATACTTATGTATATATATATATATATATATATATATATATGTATATTTTAGCACAAAATATATATATATATATATATATATATATATATATATATATATATATATATATATATATATATATATATATATATATTTTTTTTTTTTTTTTTTTTATATATATATATATATAGCACAAATACATATATGTATATATATACATAGGCACATATATAGGCCATACACACATGTATATTTCTAAAATTCTTAATTGAGACTACTAACCCCTTAGAAGGGGTGGTGTTTAGGGGCTAGGATGCTGGATCTACTTTTCTGCAGATATTAATGACATTGTTATTAAGCCTATTTCCAGTTCTTGATAAAATTGATCCTGATTACAGCATTTTGATAGTTTATCTTTGGATTAGGAAATGCTCTTGGGAAGAACTAGATTAGGCACTGAGAAATCTGGATGTCTTCTTTTGTTTTACTCTTGACATGGTGAATATTATTTCTTGTACTATAAATATGAGTTGGATGCCTAATGAGCTGATAGGTTTATTTTTTTTAATCATATACTCTGTTATATATGCTTATGAACTCAAACCAAAATTTTAAGACATTGGAGTTTCTTGCTTCCTTTCCATACCTCCAAATGCTTATATTGGTCTCAATTGATATGCAGTTCTGTTGCAAATAGTTCCAAAGGATCATGTGGCTGTACTTTGGAAGGGTTTCTCTAACATAAGGGAGAGAAATGAGGAGCAGATCTAGTGATGCATCAAGATGATGTCAAGCATGTTTCTCTTGCTGTTGCTTGTTCAAGGATGGTATACCATACATCTGCTCGTTCAGTAATTTGGTCTCAATTGATATGCTAAAGTACTCTATTTTGAGACAATGAAATGTAGCTAGCTTAAGTACTCTATATCTGTGAGATGTTGATGTACCCTATTTCGAGACACTGAAATGAAGAATGGTACTTTATATTACATTTCAATGTTTTGTTATGAATATGGTTCAAAGTGGTTGTTTTCGAATTGAATTGAGCAGTGTTTGTAATGTAATATATAACATGCAGTATAGAGCGTTATAAATGTGAAACAATGACCATATACAAATAATCTATTCATAACGCTTTGAAAAATAAACCGTAGCAGAAATTCAACCTATTAATGACGGTTTTGGAAGAATTATTTATGACGCTTTTAAAAACATTTATAACACCCGTTTTCATAACGCTTGGATTAGAAAAAAAAAGCGTCATGGTTTGTAATTAATGACGCTTTTTAGCCGTCATTAATAGGTATTTTTGTTGTAATGATATGCTATACATCAAACATTAAAAAGACATCAACTATGAAACTGGAATCCAAATTAGAAACTGATTTTTAGTATCTTTTAGCAAATGTTTAGACATATCACATTATTGTCGATACTATTCTCCAGAATGCTGAGTGCCCATCCTTGAGTATCTTATTAAATTTATCTATGACCAGTGTTGAGTATGGTAGTGCAGATTGTCTGGCTAATGGTGTTATGTTATTGATACAGGTGGACTAATTATGTACTTTTTGCCACAAAATTGTGTATTTTTTTTTGC
>JANAVB010014199.1:4129890-4207390 GCA_029216955.1 Iris pallida | reverse complement strand
TTAGAAGTATTTTAGAAGAGGTTAATTTCTAAAACTGAAATATTTATTAAAAGGGGCTGAGCCATATGTTGGAGTGGGTGGGGTTCCCAACCTATGTGGAGAATACCCCGGAGAGCGACGAGCGCCATCCGTGTGTCGGAGAAGCTCGGGGAGTGCATGAATCCTATTTTGGAACACATATGGTAAGGAAATATATAATTGGATTTCCATATTAACTTTGATCATATATTTATGATTGGACCCTTCATATAGTAGCTTTCCATATAATTGGGCTTCCAATTATGGCAAGCCAATTATGATTGAATTTCCATTAAATATATGATTGATGCATATTGGAAGTTTCCATATATATTGGCTTTCCATGTGTGGATTATTACCAAGCGCTTATAAAAGGGTGATGAATGCTAGTTGAAAACTCATCTTAAAAACAAGAGTGCTTTACAATCTTTGAGAGAGAGAGATGATTAAGGACTATTGTGAAGGAGAGATTGCTTCGAATAATTTTTCGGCATCTCTTGTTCTTCGGAGTCCGCAATCAAAAAATTTCTTCTTTCAAGTGAGTTGTGGTGATCCGTGTTGGATCGTAGGAGCTTGTAGAGGGTGTATTCTCTTCATTCCATTAGTGGAGGTTCTTCAGGGTTGGACTCCGATCGTCCCGTAGTTTTTTCCGCAAGGGTTTTCCACGTCAAAAACCTTTGTATCTGCGATTGTGTTTGACATTTTTTTGGTTTGTGTGCTTTTGCTCGGTTCTTTCGCAGGACTTTCTGGTTTGGGGGAACGGTTTCCGCGCTTCGTTCCCAACAGAGTGGTATCAGATCTTGGGTTCAAAGAAGTGTTAGGAGTTGACAGTCAAACTAGGAAGCAGAGATGGACGCGAAGCCGGTGCACATTGTGAACCTGAACGGTACCAACTACCATTATTGGTGGAGCAAGATGAAGGATTTACTGTTCGTCAAGAAGCTGCATCTTCCAGTATTTGTATCCGAGAAACCCAGTGACAAATTCGATGAGGACTGGAACTTCGAGCATATACAGGTGTGTGGGTACATGCGGCTGTTCGTTGACGAGAACGTGTACAACTACGTTGCCAATATTGAGCATGCGAAGACGTTGTGGGAGAAGCTAGAATCTTTGTACGCAAAAAAGACCGGAATAAACAAATTGTTCTTGATCCGGATGATGATGGGTCTGCGGTACAAAGAAGGTGCATCCATTACGGATCACTTGAGTGAGTTCCAGGGTGTGGTGGACCAGCTATTCTCGATGGGAGTCAAGTTCGACGACAAGGTTCAAGGACTTTGGTTGCTATGTACATTGCCAGACTCGTGGGAGACCGTACGAGTATTTATGATCCCTTCTGCTCCGGATGGCGTGGTCAGTCTGGAGTTTGCCAAGAGTGGGGTACTGAATGAAGAGATGCGGAGACGTTCTCAGGGCACTTCATCCACATCCCATCACTCAGAGGCACTAGTTTCAGAGAGCCGCGGAAGGGGAAAAAGTAGGGGTCCAGGTGGTGGCAGAGACAAGAGCAGAGGGAAGTCCAAGGGTCGGTATGAGGACTCGGAGTGTTACCATTATGTCAAGAAGGGCCACATCAAGCGAAACTGTTTCGCTTGGAAGAGAGAGAAGATGGGCGACAAAGGGAAGCAAGATGAGAACACTACAGCGACGGCCTCGATACATGGAGACGATATGATCGTCGTAGGTGATGAGGTTATCACAAACTCGCCTGCGATGACAATTCTTGGCTGGTGGACTCAGGGGCTTCAGCGTATGTATCTCATAACAGGACACTATTTGCCACTTACATGACAGACGACTGTGGAGTGTTGAAGATGGGCAATGGAGATGTGTCGAAGGCGGTTGCCACTGGAGATGTGCATTTGAGGACGAAGATGGGTGCAGTTCTTGTTCTCAAAGATGTTCGTCATGTCCCTGATATCCGTTTCAACCTGGTGTCGGTTGGAAGGTTGGATGACGAGGGATTCTTCAGTCTCTTCGGAAATAGTCAGTGGAAGCTTTCCAGAGGTTCGATGGTGATTGCCAGAGGAAGCAAGAAGTCCGATCTCTACTATATGAAGGGGAGCGCACAGGGGGCACAGGAGGTGAACGCAGTCAATGATGCGTCTACCGAGTTGTGGCATAGGCGGCTCGACCATATCAGTGAGAAGGAGATGAGCTACTTGGTGAACAGGAAGGTGATTCCAGGTCTCAAGCCTACAAAGTTGGAGAAATGCATGCACTGCTTAGCTGGGAAGCAAAATAGGGTGTCTTTTCAAAGTCACCCAAGTTCAAGGAAGCCGGCGTTGCTCGAGTTGATTCACTCGGATGTCTACGGTCCTATGAAGGTAAAATCTATTGGTGGTACTTCTTACTTTGTAACTTTTATTGATGACTGTTCCAGGAAGGTTTGGGTCTATGCCTTAAAGACCAAGGATCAGGTGCTGTCCACTTTCAACAATTTTTAGGCCTCTGTTGAAAGAGAGACGGGTAAGAAGTTATTGTGTGTTCTGTCCGACAACGGCGACGAATACATTGGTCCCTTCGATGCATATTGCAGAGAGCAAGGGATACGACACCAGAAGACTCCGCCAAAGACACCTCAGCTCAATGGTGTAGCGGAGCGCATGAATATGACACTGATGGAGAGGGTGCGGTGTTTGCTGTCAGAAGCAAATTTGTCAGGCAGTTATTGGGGTGAGGCTCTTCTCACAGCTGCTTATGTTATTAATTTATCTCCTAGTGCTCCTTTGCAGGGTGATGTGCCTGACAAAGTATGATACGACAAAGAGCCGTCATACAATCACCTGCAAGTGTTTGGTTGTAAGGCCTTCGTGCATATACCGAAGGACGAGAGGTCCAAACTTGAGCCGAAGACGAAGCGATGCGTCTTTGTCGGCTATGATCGGGATGAGTTTGGCTATAGACTCTACGACCTAGTGGAAAGAAAGCTCTACAGAAGCAGGAACGTGGTATTCGTCGAGGATCAGACCATGACCAACACTCAGGATTCCGAGACGCCTTCTGAGGCTAAGGAATTGTTATAGTTAGAGTCATTTTGCTTCGAGCAGTTTCCAGAGGACATCGCAGAGGATCCAGCTATTGGGAAACCAGTGCATGGAGTTGCTCCCAACCTTGATCATCAGCCTGTTGATGGTGGTCAGGGTGTCTCTCAAGAGGATGAGCATGCCGGAGAGGCAGTTCCTGAAGGAGATGAGACTGTTGGTATACAGCCAACACCAGTGGCTCTACTGAGAAGAGCGACAGAGATCATCGACCATCTACGAGATACTCACCGAGTGAGTATGTGCTACTGACTGACGGGGAAGAGCCCGAAAGCTTTGTAGAGGCTATGGAAGATGAACACAACCAGGAGTGGATGCAGGCTATACAAGAGGAGATGAGTTTCTTACACGCCAATTCCACTTATGAGCTGGTACGGTTGGCAAAGGGCAAGAAGGCTTTGAAGAATCGATGGGTGTTTAAAGTGAAGCAGACGGATGATGTTACTCGCCCTCGATACAAAGCGAGGCTGGTAGTTAAAGGCTACAGTCAGCGAAAAGGTATGGATTATGATGAGATCTTTTCGCCAGTCGTCAAGCAGTCGTCTATTCGGGTGTTGCTAGCATTGGCAGCCAGTTTCGACTTGGAGGTCAAGCAGATGGACGTGAAGACGGCATTCCTCCATGGTGATCTTGAGGAGTTATACATGGAGCAGCCAGAGGGATTATGTAAGAAGGACAAGTCACATTTAGTCTGTCGGTTGAGGAAGAGCATGTATGGTCTGAAGCAGGCTCCAAGGCAGTGGTATAGGAAGTTCGAGTCGTTTATGGGAGAGCATGGTTATGCATGGACGACGTCGGACCATTGCGTATTTGTGAGGTACTTTGCCAAGAATGATTTCATCATTTTATTGCTCTATGTTGATGACATGCTATTAGTGGGTCGGAATGCCACTAGGATAGTGGAGTTAAAGCGCCAACTGGGTGTGACCTTCTTTATGAAAGATTTAGGTGCAGCAAAGACTATTCTTGGGATGGAGATCAGCCGAGAGAGAGAGTCCAAGCTGCTACACTTGTCCCAAAAGGAGTATATTCACCGAATACTTCAGAGTTTCAGGATGGACGGATCGAAGAAAGTGAGTTGTCCTCTTGCGGCTCACTTTAAGTTCACTGAGGAGCAGTGTCCATCTACCGAGGACGAAAAAGAAGATATGGAGTGGGTTCCATATGCCTCAGCTGTGGGAAGCCTTATGTATGCTATGGTGTGTACGAGGCCAGACATCGCTCATGCAGTTGGCACAGTTAGCAGGTACCTTTCAAATCCTGGAAGGGTACATTGGAGTGCAGTCAAGTAGATTCTACGATACCTTCAGGGCACTGCTGATTGGAGACTTTCTTTTGGTGGTGACGAGCCAAAGCTGGTTGGGTATACCGACACTGATGTGGCTGGAGATGTAGACACGAGGCGATCGAATTCAGGCTATGTGATGATGTTTGCTGGAGGAACGGTATCGTGGCAGTCGCGGTTGCAGAAGTGTGTTGCCTTTGTCGACGACAGAGGTAGAGTACATTACGGCGACGGAGGCTTGCAAGGAGTTACTGTGGATGAAAAAGCTATTGCAGGAAATGGGGCTTATGCAAGAGCAGTATACTTTGCTTTACGATAGCCAGAGTACCATTTACCTTGTGAAGAACCAGATATTTCATAGTCGGTCCAAGCACATTGAGACTCGGTATCATTGGAAACGAGATGTGGTTGAGAAGAAGGACGCGATGCTTGAGAAAGTCCATACTGATGACAATGGAGCAGACATGCTCACGAAGGTTCTACCAAGGGGGGAGGTTTGAGTACTGCAGGCGGATCGTCGGGATGACGAGTTCCTCCACCTAATTGGAAGGAGGAGAAATGTTAGAGTGGGTAGGGTTCCCAACCTATGTGGAGAATACTCCGGAGAGCGACGAGCGTCATCCGTGTGTCGGAGAAGCTCGGGGAGTGCATGGATCCTATTTTGGAACATATATGGTAAGGAAATATATGATTGGATTTTCATATTTACTTTGATCATATATTATGATTGGACCCTTCATATAGTAGCTTTCCATATAATTGGGCTTCCATGTATGGATTACCAAGGGCTTATAAAAAGGTGATGCATGCTAGTTGAAAACTCATCTTAAAAACAAGAGTGTTTTACAATCTTTGAGAGAGAGAGAGGATTAAGGGCTATTGTGAAGGAGAGATTGCTTCGAATAATTTTTCGGCATCTCTTGTTCTTCGGAGTCCGCAATAAAAAATTTCTTCTTTCAAGTGAGTTGTGGTGATCCGTGTTGGATCGGGAGGAGCTTGTAGAGGTGTATTCTCTTTATTCCATTAGTGGAGGTTCTTCAGGTTGGACTCCATTGTCCCGTGTTTTTTCCGCAAGGGTTTTTCACGTCAAAAATCTTTGTGTCTGCGATTGTGTTTGGCATTTTTTGGTTTGTGTGCTTTTGCTCGATTCTCTCGCAGGACTTTCTGGTTTGGGGGAACGGTTTCCGCGCTTCGTTCCCAACACCATAGCCCTCTTAGTCACCATTAAGCTCTGCCCGTGTGCATCAACACCAAACTATACCGAACCATACATTTACTAGATGATGTACTGAAACTCATCATGATCGAATCAAAGGTTGAAATATGCATAAAATCGACTATTCTTCTTGGTCTGAAAGCTCGGTTCCACTCAACATCGAACTTCTGCGATTTCTCTCCATCTCTTCCATCACATGATCAAGTTCCTACACAAATAGTTAAAAGATTGATTTCAACAACGGGTTTTGGATCCTACCTACATAACTGTTGTAAACAAATCCGTACTGAAATCTAAACAATTAGTTAGACTATCATTGTTTTTTTGAAATGCAAAAGTTACCCTACAATGGCAGTATATTGCTAAACATGCGACACGATGTACAGAAATGACAGAAGGAAGACGAAGATGATCGTGTATATTATGCGTACCTGCTGAATTAATTCTCTGCTCCATAGTTTGCAGATGGATCGCGAGAGTACAAAGAAGAAAACCAAATTCACTAGTACCTACACTGTCCACACAGATACCTGTAACTCTTGAAATATACACAATACCTGGCACCTTGAGATAAGTATGTCACTCAACCTTGTGAAGCAAACATAGTGAAGATTATGAAGGAACGAGTATGATACTGGCCAAGCATTCATGTATTATATTTGATTTCAAACTAAGCTGATTAATACATCACGAAAAGACATCAATGACGATAAGTGAGATTTCTTCCAGTCATTTTGGCTGCAACATAAAGTTTTAAAACTTGGGAGAGGTCTTACTATACTTACATATTTCTCCAGTAACTGACACTGGGTATAAGAAACAAAAGGATGGAAATATTGTAAATGATGCAGAGAAACAATAATACTTGGGTTTAGTGCCTTCTTAACTTCCACTCAAACACTAGCCAGTCTGCTCCCTCATGGGAATAATCATTTACAAACAGAAGAAGGATGAAGCCTTTCTATGTTTCCATCACTGAAACACCAATGATTCAGTACCAGAGTAAAAGCTAACAGATCCACAAGTCAGTCAACTATAAGTACACTTTTAATCTGTTTTCCTTCTTCGGTGAAATTTAACAAAGATCATATACCATTTCATAGAGATCCGACAATATTGACACTGGCTGTCCGCTACCCAACACTAACACGCCCTCCTCTATCCGGGCTAGGAACCAGTGAAAAAAAATATCAAGAACTTAAGCACAGCATGGGCGAGCAGGTCCAGGATTGTAAAAGAAAAATAAAATGAAACCTTAGTTGTCCCCCATTTACCAGTAACAAAGAAACCAGAAGGCTTAAAAAACGGAATAAAAACAAAGTAAGTTTTATTTATTTATTTACATCACTGCGGCAACACCTCAAAGTTACAATAAAAGATAAAACTACAATCCAGAAAACTAAAGCAGAACAGAAAGATTAAAAGAAAAAGTTCAACTAGACTCATAACAAGAACCAACTTCCGATATCATGAAGGAGAGCCAGATGTGCATTTGTTACTTCCGGGCTCAGAGAGCAGCTACATGTTCTCTCTTTACTCAAGTAGAGTGCAAAAGCACTTCTTTAATTTCTTCAGGCAGAAGTTCACGCCCATCCTTGCTTTGCTGATAACCAACATGAGACATCTTTAGCATTATTGTCAATTGAACCAAATAGCGGCAATCATTATTAGACAATACTGTGATTTAGACCGGAAGTACAAAGTTCTCTAAGAAATAGGCAAATAAAACAGTTTATGTATCAAAAGATGCTCCTACCAACAAAAGAACACTGTATTGTTCTTTCATCAAGTGGTTTAGAAAAAGCAGAACTTAAAAAGATCACGTTTTCCTCTCTGCCAAAAGTACGACGACTTTTCAGGAGAAAATAAAATCAGTTAAGTATGAATTAATATAACAAGTTCATTGACCAGCATGTTTGTCTTTGTAGCATGGGCGTCGATCTACAAGGTATTAACTTTAATAGTATTGATGAATCGGGCTACAATGGACATCAGGATACTGGGAGATGAAAAAATAAATGATGTATGCAAAAAACATGCAATCCATATCAAAATAAAATAATTACATTTTCTTTATCGGAATAAAAAACATGTCAAGGTACTCAGCTTGCGGTTTAGGGCTGTATTAACAAAATTGCGACTAAAAAAAAAATGGCCTGCTTTCAGAAGTTTGATAATTTTTTTAAGAAAATAAAATGATAACGTACAAGATAAATTGTAAAAATATATAAAATCATTGGTACTACGTTTGACGATAAATCTTTGTTGTTGTAGATATGCCCAAAGTTTATAGAAGTACATAATGAATAAAACAGTTTCTAGCAGTACATAATGAATAACACATGCACAGAAAATGATTTGTTAAGAACTTAGCAATTTGTGGATAAAATCATTGTGCCGAAGAATCATGACAAATAGGATAACCATGCTTAGGAGAACAATGCGAGCATGACTAAGTACAAAGAACGTGAGACATGAAGGGCCAAATCTGTAACTTTTAGTAAGTATGTTTGAGAATTGAGCTCTCACCTCAGCTCGGAAAATCCAGTTGAAACCCATCAAAGGAGCTGGTGACTGCCTGTTGGACATCCAGACCCATGGCATCAAGTTTTCTCATTGTAGACAGCAAGACGCCTGGTCTGTTGGCACAAGACATATGGATGTTCACAGCTCGATCTTCTCTTACCTTGACTTCCACCTACATATAGAATATGCGCACTGTATCAGCATTGAAGGATGCAACACTAGATTTATAACTAATTTGGCGAACACTTATTTCTTGGATTTGGACAAGTTAGTTGGTCATAAGACCAATCACCAAGGATAACCATCAATGATTCAACATGCATAGATAATACACCATGTTACACGACACGGCAAAATTGTTTTCGTATTGTACCCTTGTCCATATTCGTGCAACATAGGTAACTACTTTTGTACCTATTTGAAAATGCCCATATCCCGTATCCGTATAGTGTTTGTATCCATGTAATACTTATATATGACAGACTGACAGTTCAAATTTACTAAAGATAGAGACTGGACAAAAATAGCCATCAAATTCTAGATTATCTAAACTTACATTTGGATGTAAGGTTATTGTCATTGGAGTTTACTAGGTATCAGATACTTGGACTTGAAAATTAAAAAGGCAAGAGAAATAACACTTACAGTGGTAATATTAATATTTCCTGCAAAGTGGTGAACCTTACATTAAGTTTCATCTAGAAACTTGAAGGCAATGATCAATTTGAACATGGCGGAACATAAAGTTACAAGTTTTTTTTTGCAAAAAACTGAATTCTTTAGTTATGAAATGCTATGCTTTAGCAAGACTCATGTAGCAATTAATATTTCAGCACATAATTCTGGACTTACGCAAGCCAAATGAAACTAACCCTGGTTTGTTGACTTGTTGGGCTTGGTAAGGAAGTCGGGCTCAGTTCCTCTTTCACACGTGATGGCAAAGTAGGCAGTGTTGGCGTCAGAGGGTGAAAGCTTGTAGCAGTGGGAGCGGCCAGTGAAGAGGTAGGTATCGGCCCAAGTTCATTTTGAAGGTCGTCGATCCGTTGCTGAAGCTCCTTCATGTATTCGATAGCGTCAGCAAGAATGGATGTCTTATCCATCTGCGCAAAGAAGAATAAGGTAAACCAAACTACTTACAAAAGGAGTGTAATCATCTCTTTAGCTTCGTAACACTGTGCAGATATTCTTAAACTTTGAGGAAGTATACATAATCAATGACATAAAAATGCTAGATTATATTCTACTGCTCATGAAAATAAATACAGAAAATTTATAAGATAATAACATTTAGTCATATACGATATGAATTTAGTGTACGACAGTCATACACATAAGCAATGACATAAACCTGCAAGTTTCTGACATATTTATCAATATCATATGAATTTCCTGATGAATATATCACAGTTTCTTTCATTCTTTTTTTAGCACAATCCATCACTTTTCAATGGGAAAACAGTAGATCCAGAATCTTTACTGGAACATTAGAGTGTTTTTCTACCTAAAATGAGAGAATATCAAAAGGTATATTTAGCTTCATTAGGTAGATATGTCAATAAAAATTCCCCTAAAAAGTGAGCCAACACTTGGAAATAAATATAAAAGAACCCTAAACTACAACTTCAGCATAAAATTTAATAAAAATAGACTACTCAAACAACATAGCAGAGATTTTTTTGAAGCCAAGCCTGAAAGCTGCTCATAATCAACATACTTAAACACTAAATTTTGCAAGATGGCAACTGATTCTGCAAGACATACAACTAGAGATTAGCATAAACTCAGAAAATGTTATTAGCAGGAAGCAAATATACCAGAACTATTCTGGTAAAACTTGTTATCGTCAAATAATCAAAAGAAAAAATTATGCTGGCCAAAAGGAATTCGCAACTATGTGGACCCCCAAATTGAAGCATTCTCTAAAGGAAGATGTATTTGTGAAACAAATATAAAAGACGGTTTGTAAAAGGTCCGAACAATGTCAAAGTTCAAGCAAGTTAGTTTATGCATAATACTAACCATTAACAAAGATTTCAGTTACTAACCTCCTCAATAAAAACTGTAGATAGAGAAATTGACACAAGGATATAATAAATATGATAAATTATACAGATCAGACGAAGAAATAGATACAATAATTATTACAATTAACTGAAATTCCATTAAAAATAACTATCAAGAAAACGACAACCCAATAGTAAGGATTAAGCTATCTAGATACAAGAGGTGATCTTTCGATTGGAATACTAGAAAGTTCAGAAAGAATGATCACAGAAACAGCAGTTATAACATTCAGATAGAAACCAAATTCACTGAGAAAGCATAGATAGGCAATCCTCATGGGTAAACTGCACCCATGTCGAAGGGACCACCGAATCATGAATGTAGGATCTCATACAAAAGATTATTGAGTTAACATGATCAAACTTACTCCATAGCTCCAACTGACAAAAGTGCTTAATTGAAATTTGCTCAAAAATAAGGAATTTTTTATAACCGAAATGTATTCTGAGCACCACATATATGGTGAAAAGATAGCAAAGCAACAAACTTGGACATAAATTAATCAGGATTGTGAGAAAATTTTGTAAAACTTCCTGCAGGAATCAATAATATCTTTGCAGTGTTGTGTAAAATAAACAAAAGACAAATAAATTCCAAAGCAATGCAAGTACCAAATTTTCATATACCAGAAAACTAACAACTCTTAACAAACTTTCATTGAAAAATTCGCGTACTTAAATGCAGTTATAGTAAACTTTAATATATGACAAAAGAAACCCAGCTGATGAATTATACATAAAATGACAAAAGCAAGAAATCTCAGTCCACCATAGCTACAATTAACCAAGACTAAATGTAATGAGTTTAACGAAAAAAAAGTAAAACCCAAACTTTTGTAAGCTATATTGCATGGACACACAGGAAACGGCATCAGGGACACGGTACCTATTTTGATATGTTATAGTGTATTTTGGAATGTCCAATACGTGTCCGACATGACACAAACCAGATTTTTGGAGTGTCCGTGCTTCCTAGTTTGCTGTGCTTCCTACTGATTTCATCATAGAGAGCTTAACTTCAATACAATGTAATAATGAGAACTCTATTGAAAACAATGTACCAGAGTTTAGTTGGTAATAAACAAAGTTCATGGTATCTACTATTAGCTGTAAATGAGTGATAGTTCAAGGTCCTTACTTGCTAATTGGAGAACAATAAAGTTATCATATAGTAAATTTTCATATTGGATCAGAACACAATATAAAATTTTGCTAGTTTTGCGAGTACTGCCAATGACCTCAAAATAGAGAGCTTAACTTCAATATAGATAACCGTGATAATTCTAGCTTACAAGATACCAAATTTCATATTAAATGCTAAAACCAAAAAACTAGTGTATCATAACCTAGGTTGCAAGGATATAGATTCGTCACGAAACGTTCGGGCATGGAGACACAGATTTTGTGGTGTGTCCTATTTTATGTTGCACGAACATGGACACGAATATGTGTAGGGACACAATTTTGATACAAGATATGACATTTTCAAATAGGTACAAAATTAATTACCTATATTACACGGGCACAGACTCGGACATGGTACATATACGATACAAAATACCATTTTGCCATGTCCATTCAACATAGGTCCTAGTGTATTTTGGAGTGCCCGTCGCATGCCTCATACCTCATATGTGTCCGACACAACGCAACACAGACACTGCATGTAGTTTTGGAGTGTCCGTGCTTCTTCGTAGATCATGACTAAACTATTAAACAAGAGTAAACAGTGAATTCTATTTTATAAGGGTAAAACCCAGGTATAAATATCTAAATTTCTCAACATATAAAGTTTCATTTGAATAATATAATATAATAACTGTAATGATTTTTTTTTAAAGAAACTATATTTTCATCTAGACCAGAAAAAAAAAATTGATGGAAAATTTCACCTCGCTGATATTGTCTACTATAAGAATGAGAACTTTAATGCTAAATTTTCATCTAGACCCAGAAAAAGTGGTTTTTTAAAAAAAAAAAACTTTGCTGGTACTTAGAGCTGTCAAAATGGGCTAAGCCCGTTGGGCCGGCCCGCCCCGCCCGCCAAAAGGTGGGTTGGGCCGAGCATTTAGGAGCCCGCCAAACAGGCGGGCCTAGGTGGGCTGGCCCGCTAGTAGCCCGCCCCGCGGTGGGCTAGCCCGCGGGCCAAGTGGGTTGGCCCGCCATCTATTTTTTTATAAATTTTTTAATTTTTTAATTTAGCACATATATGAGATATGTATTATAAATGATAAAATTCTCATTTAATGCAAGTAATGACGTATAAAATATTAAATTTGGTCATTTATTTACATAAATGAAGGTGTTTTAATGAAATATCTACTATTATAATGTTTCTTGTATTTTACTTGTAATTTGATGCATATGAGAGTGAGTAGAAAATATTATATATATGATTTTTTTTCCTTTTAAGAAACTAAATAATAATTTAAAAAATTTAGCGGGCCGGCCCGCCTAGCCAGCGGCCCGCCGGTGGGTTGGGCTGGGTTGGAATTTTTTCAGTCCGCCAAAATGGTGGGTCGGCCCGCCCCGCCCCGCCAAATGGTGGGTTATGGTGGGTTACGGGCCGGCCCGCCCCGCCGGCCCGTCTTGACAGCTCTACTGGTACTGGTGTCCTATTAAAAATGACAGCTTTAATTCTAAATTTTCATCCTAGACTCAGAAGAAATTAATAAATAGATAAATAAATAAATAAATTCACCCTGGTGATTTTGGGGACGATTGATCTGAGCGTGTAGAGCTTTTCGTTGAGCTTCTTCCTCCTCCGCCTTTCCGCCATCAGGTTCTTTGCCGGCATCCCCCCACCAGTCCTCCTCCTCCTCTCGGACTTCCCATTATTACCATTCCTGCCACTCGCCCATCCTTCCTCCTCCTCCTCCTTATCGGGTTGCGGATCCTCCTCGGAGCCATAATTCAGACCCTCCTCTTCCTTCACTTCCTCCTCCCTCCTCATCCTCTTCCCCAGCCGCTCCTGGAGCAGCGTCGCCGGAGCTCCGGCAGCCGGCGAGCGCTCCACCGGGCCGAGGAGCCTCCTCGGGAGCGGGTTGCGGTCCATCAAGGAGTCGAAGCAGAGCCCCAAGCCGCTAACGGGCGGCGGAGGGTCGAGGAGATCCGACCCGGAGGAGGGGGGGTGGCTGCGGTTGGCGGTGGGGGAGGAGGTGGATGACGCGGCGGCGGAAGGGGGGAGGGATGACGTGGCGGAGGCCGAGGCCGAGGTGGAGAAGGGGAACCACGTGCTGGAGTCTTCGGCCACGACGGAGCCGGGGCTCGGAGCCGCCGACCACGCGTCGGCGGCAGATCCGTCGTTGGCTTCGTCGTCGTCATCGGCGGCGTCCATCCAGCGGGAGAGCATTCTCTCTCTCTCTCTCTCAGAAGAGTTGCAACTGTTATAATGAACGTTGGGTGGGGCTTTTATAGAGGAACACCTCGCTTGTTCTTTTAAACAATTAACAAGAGTTGGAGGACTTATATATAAAAAAATAGGTAGATTTAAGGGATTTACTTGTAGGAAGAAAAAACTAACTCTTGTGAAAACTTAACACAAATGCCTCTATTTTTGGTATAATTTTACAAGATTATACTGCCATTATGTGGAAGGTAGTCATAAAGTTGGTCAACAATTGTCAAAGACGACAAACTAACGTCGCGGTACTGAAGCAAAACAATGGTCTCTCTTTTCTCGTGAGCTGTAAACGTCTGTCACAGCTGTCAGGAGCGACTGAGTAACGCTTTTATCCTTGTGCGATACCAAAGCGAAACGGTCGCCGAGCTGTAAATGCCAGTCAATAAATGTCCAAAACGACAAAGTAACGTTCCTGTATTTGTAAGGTACTGACACTTTATTGCGGAACTTAAGAGGCGGATATTTGTTTATTTTTAAACAATTAACAAGAGTTGGAGGACTTATATGAAAATAATTTATATTTATGGTATTTATAAGAAAAAGTGTCTTGCGAAAATGTTGATCGAATTTTTGTTATCTATACTAGTGAATATGCATGTGCGTTGCACGTATTTCATATGCGTGTTTTGATTATACAGTTAGAATATGGTATAGGTTCATGAATTATATGTTCAATTTGTCACATCATCAAGGAATAACTATTTTAAGAGACAATCTAATCATATTATCAACACGTGGTTCATTTACACTACCAACACACAAAGAAACCAAGAACATGATGGATTATTTCTAACATGCATTTCTATCCATGTTCGATGTGATAAAAGTAGTCTTAAACTTTAATACTCAATAAACTTTGTTCAACTCTAACTTGTCTTTTCTTAGAGTAGGCTTAGCTTAAGTACACTATAATACATAAAAGATATGGAATATTACTTTTATCCTCTTCTTTTATCCGGGATTGAAACCAACAATACAAAGCAAAGCTTGGCAAATGTTTGAGTTAAAAAGTTTTTTGTTTTTAGTTTTTTAGTCATTTTTTTCTTTTTCTTTTTTAGTTTAGTTTTTTTTTCTTCTTTTTCTTTTTAGTTTAGTTTTTTCCCCTTCTAAAGAAGCAAGCTTGTGCAAGCAATTTCATATATTCGATGTTAAATAACTATAATTAACACATAACATTGTTACATGTTACTAAAATATCATAGTATACAATATTTCTTGTATATGTCTTTCGATATTCATGAATAAATTCATTCTTAACCAAAACTTTATTGCAACTCTGACAACTCCTCTCGATAAGGCTACATAAAGTTGATTATGACTAAAAACATATTTCAGAAGATATATTCCGACATTAGATATAATATGCCCTTGTAATTTATTAGTGACCAATGCAAAACCCAATTTAATAGGATATTACTTTCTTATAAAACTAAACGACATGTCTACGATTTTTACAGCTTTAAAATGCATGTGTGAAATAGAAACTCTAATACAACGAAAATGTACAGTTTCAAGTTTAATATCAATAAGATTGATACGAAAATTACGACAAATTAATCTTGTCCCATTACACAATCCTACGCTTGGTCCAGATTTCTAAGTAACATGATTGGATACTGTCACGACCCGCACCCAGAGTAAGGGCACGAGTGCGTGACAACGTCCCAGCCTACGCCGCAGAAATAGTGTAGAACGTTGTCTAGGTCTACTATCTAACAACAATTATAATATCAAAATTTGTCGAGATGATCAACTACAAACGGAGGACAAGCAATGACAATATAATATACTCAATCACAATATTCTAAGAAATATAAATGATACTGAAAGATAAAGACAACAAGATATTAAAATATTATCCAAAAAATTCGACACAGAAATAATACAAGTCCAGAGTCTCATAGTCAACTGTAACACCCAGTTTTCTAAAATGAGGATAATTTTAAAATTTTATATTTTAATTTATTTAATTAATAATATAATTTTGGTAATTTTTAATCATTTTTAAACTATTTAAATCATGACTTATGATTTTGGTGTTTGACTAGTGTAACCTTGGAGACTGTTAACCTAGAGCCTAGCCATGTGATTAGGATGTTTGATTAGTACATTTTAGCCTAGAGGATATTTTGGTCATTTTAGGATTTGTTGAATTTTTTGGGAATTTTTAGAATTTATTTTGGAATTGTTTGAATGAGGGTTGACTAGGTTGACTTTGACTAGTTTTGACTTTGTGACCTAACCCTAGTTGAGTTGGACTTGGCTAGTTATGAGACCATAGGTTAAGTTAAGTTAACCATACTCTAGTTAGTGAAATCAATTAGGAATATTGAGATTTGAATAGAAGGATTTTGACCACCAGTCATGACTTGTGATTTTTAAGTCATTTGTTTTATGACTAAGCCCAAAGCCCATTAGCCAAGTGCCCAAACCCTAACCCTAACATTTTGTCCAGCCACTTAACCCATCCTAGGGATCCCCCCCTTATAAATAATCTCTTAGAAATTAGGGCTAGCCTCTAAGGAAGAACAAGCTTTAGAAAGAGGTAATGTCCCAACTTCAAAAATCCCTAGAAAATCCATTTTAGCTCCTTTTTCCTCCAAACAAATTGCAATAGATTTTAATTTTAGTATTCTTGCTGTTGTTACATTTTATTCTCAGATTTAAATCAATTTGGAGGAGTTTGACTCTCAAGAGGAACATCTCTCTTTAGAGCTTTTTGGGGATTTTGATGCATAGAGGTAACTTTCTATTTACACCATAAAATTCTGGTTTTATTGCATATTTAGGGAGCCCTAGGCCTAACCTAACTGTAGGAATAGGAAACCCTAGAATTTGAGTCCATTTCGTGTCCTATATGGACATGTATCAGTCCTATAGTATAGGTATTTGTGAAAATGCCTCAAAGAAACTTTTTGTGTTATTTTCGAAATCTATTTGAATAAGAAATTAGTTTTTGAGGTTGCTTATGCATTTCTGTTGGACTGGGGGTGTCTTTGTGTCGTGTCGAGTCAGATTCGACATGTGCACACGCGGGTGCACGCGCGCGTGCAGGCTGTGCACGCTGTCCTGCCACTCGGGGGCCTTAGCTCCTTGCACACAGCACTAGGACACGCCAAATTTGGCATGGACACGGGGGCAGTGTCTGCGCACACTCCTCCAAAATTTCATAGTATCACGTTTTGTGTCGGACACGTTATGGGGCCCGCACTGGGTTCACACTGACACAGTGCACGTGATTTTTAGACACTGATACGGGCTTCGTGTCACTCACTGACACAACTTGGACACGGGTTAGCTAGCCTATTGGGTAGCCCTATAGGTGGTATACCTAGGTTGGTGTGCACGAGTCCTAGGTTGGACTGTGTCGTGTGCACGACACGCGTACACACGTGCACGACGCAGTGCACTGAACAGTGCCAGTTTTGCACTGTTTGGGTTTTTACTCGATTGGACACGTTTGTGTCCACTTTGGTGGACACGAACATATTGTATGACACGTGTACAATGTGTATTCATGTTACCAACCACTGATTTGATGTTTTAGTTTAATTTAATTGATCAATTCTCTTTTTTCCTATTTTTTTCTGATATCTACATTATCTGCCCATTTCTGTTTTGTCCCAGATTTCATAATTCGATTTTGTCATCGATTTTAACCTACCTAACACTGTTAATTGCATGATTTAGGATCATGTATTGGTTCACCTATATGTTAGCTAGGTGTATGCTGAATTTGGGATGATTTGGGACTGTTTTGGCTTTTAATTATGGGATTCCAGTTTGAGACTGAAATCTGGGTTGTTGGTTCCTATTTGAACTGTTTTGAAGGATTTTAATGTGATATTTGAGTTTGTTGAACTGTTGCTTCAACATATTAAAACTGAGATTTAATGGGACTGTGTTCACTGTCTCACCTCACTGTTTTCTCACTATTTGACACACACACACAAGTCCTACACACACACATGTTTTACACTCTTGTACCTCACTGTTTTTTTAGTAGCTCACTGTTTTAAGACTCATCCACACACACCCTTGTCTCACTAACACCCTTCACTGTTTTTCAGTCAACCACTGTCACACACTAGGAATCCCTCTCACACTCACTGATTTCATTGTGTCTCACTGGTTGCCTAGCATCTACACACACACACACACACTAAGTATCTCTCTCACACTCACATGTCTATGCACACACACACACATGCTCTCATGAATATTTCCCATGACACACACTCTCACTATTTGACACTCTATCACACACACAATTCTCATGATACACACACACATACACTTGGACACATGTTCATGTGTCCCTCTCTCTCTACATATGTATATGTATTGGCATATAGTGTTGTGTTGTATACATATATTAGCCTATAGATATATATATTCTAAGTTATATTGTACAACACATCAATGTGTGTGTATATATATATATATATTATTTTTTTTACGAAATGTGCGTATATATATATATATATATATATATATATATATATATATATATATATATATTGTCATATTATGTATGTATCTAATATGTGAATAGGAGCCTATATATATATATCAATATAGATATCCTATATTAGATTGTGTGGTATGTATATATATGTATTGTTTTAGATATAGATATTGAATATGGTATTGCCTATTGGCCCATGGCCTAGTCTCTTAGCCTATGGCCTATGGTCGTGTTTGCTTAGCTAGTGAGCCTAGATTTGACTTGTGTAGTCTTGTTAGACCTAGAATAGACTAGTTAGACTATTATAGGTTAGTTTGACCTAGTTTAGGCTTGTTAGACCTTGTTTGACCATAGTTGACCAAGTTTGACTTCTAGGGTTGATCAGAGTTGACCAAGAGTTGACTTTGGCCTAGATTGACCTAGACTCATGTAGAGTGCATAGTAGAACTTCATTTTACCATTTTACACTTGTTGTGACTTGTGCTGTTCTGATTAGGAGCCAGACACCACTCCTCGGACAGTACTTTCATCTTGGACTTTCAGATAGCAGGCGAGTACATTCTCTGACCGTTTCATACTTGTCTGAATTTACATTCTTGCTCTAGATTACTGTACTTGATGCTGACACGATTGTTATCACGGATTGGTACTATATGGATCTTCTTTTGAGATGTTATCCCCTTGTATTCACTAGATACATATTGTGATGTGCGTTTCACTTCTATATTGTATTTATTGAATACCTATATCCTTGTACACTCATTGTGCATATTGTACTCTTATTATCACATGAGTTCCAGGGATAGACCATTGTACACTATTGTATAACATTGTACAACTATTGTATAACATTGTACATCTATTGTATAATATTGTACATCCATTGTATAACATTGTACACTATTGTGCAAGATAACGTAACTGGAGTAGATTCTTGTGTATTGATTGGGGAGGGGGAGTAGAATTGGTTATGTACTCAAATCCTATTGTACAACATTGTATAACTATTGTATATGTCTATTGTACACCCACGTACAATGGAGTTACCATTGTATTGTCCTAGACCGTTTACATAACCATATTGTACTCTAAATCACAGTAGGCTTACAGTTCTTACTTATCATATATAGATATTTTCTGTTATCAAATCTCTACTGTTTTTCATATACATTCTTCTTTCAGCGTTTCATGTACCTTACTCTATTGCATGCTTTATATTTCCTAACATGATATGAACTGCGTGAGATGTTTTGTGCTCGCTCCCATCCTGACTGGACCTGTTGAAAATATTACGGAGGATGAGGATGAGGCCTGCGTAGACACCTTCTATGGGACAGCTGTAGATGACTCGTGTGACCCAGATTTCCAGCCTGATCCACTAGCTTAGAGACTGAGGCTCCCTAGTCTAGGTTTTACTATTATTTTCTTCTGAGATCTGGATTGTATGTATTCTTTCATATTCAGTATTAGAGACTTGTATTGAGCTGGATGTTCTGTTTGTATGGCAGTAGACGCTTAGACTCTCTCTCTGATTGTATCATGTGGATCTTTTTTTATTCCAGTATTTATCTATCTATCTTTTATCTTATCATTCTGCCTTAGATGTGATTGAGACTGTATATTGCTATGTTACCTCCATTCGGAGTGTATATACTGTACAGGTACCTTCATATTGTTAGATGATTGACCTAGGACAGTGTTCTACCGCCGACACTGCGGCGTAGGCTGGGCGTTGTTACGTTCTCGTACCCTCTTAGTGGGTACGGGTCGTGACATCAACAATCTCAAATACAAATTCTAATATAATAACATGCCAAGGTGTAATCTGGAGAGAAAGTCCAGTACCAAACTAATCTAGCTGAGCTACTGTAACTACCACTTTTCTAAAATGAGGATAATTTTGAACTTTTATAAAATTGATCATGTTAGTTATTAAATAATATATTTAAATCATGTTAGTGATAAATTGGTAAAATTTTGATTAGTTTAATATTATTTAAATTGATGTATTGTGATTTTGTCATTCGTTAGTGAAACCTTAGAACTACTTTGCCTAGAGACTAACCATAACCATGGAGACCTAACTAATGAACTTAGATTAGTAATTAGACTCTAATCTAGCTAGGAATCACTTAGAATCTAATTAGAGAATGGAAACAATGTGGTAGTTTGGGCCTTTAGCAAGGAGGCTTGTTTTGACAACCTAGAAAGGCCCTTTAAGCAACGAAACCCTAACCAAACCCTAGCCCAACCACTATGGCCGGACACATTGGGTCCCTAGCACTATATAGGTCATCATTAGCCCCTTCTTCCTCTCTTTTATTGAAACCTAACCCTAATTTGTGTTCTTCTCCAAATTTGCCTCCTTTTACCAAATCAACTCCAAATTCATCCAAACCAATTGCAAACTCTTTTTCTTGAAGAGATGAGGTCTCTATTGGCTAGCTAGGAAGGATTTGGAACAATTTGGCCATTGGAGCTTGGTGGAAGATCTAGTCCTAAGGATTTTTATTGGGATTCCAACTCCCAATTGGTAAGAGCCTCTAAACATTTCTAATTTTTGTTTTCTTCCTATAGATGCATTCATTTAGGGTCCCCCTAGCATTAGGTTAAGTTTGGTTCGAATTCGAATCCATTTGGTGTGCATATCGCATGAGTATTGGATACGTGTCACAAGTGTTCGATGAAATGCCCCATAGGATATTTTGATCTCCATTTTTTGAAATAATTATATATGTGGGTTGCTAATTACTTGTATATTACATATGTATTGGACTATAGGGAATTCGAGGTGATTTGATGGGTGAAATCGGACACGGGGATGCTCGACTGGTTGTTTTGTACTGTACAGTAACTGCCCTGCTATCCCTGGCTCTGTTCTCGATTGATACTTGATCAATTCACTTCCTATTGACTCTATAGGGTAGGCTAGATGACTGACATGTAGTCCAAGGCATGGGGCTTCGAGCCATGGCATGACCCACATATTTTGTTATGTACAGTCAGGGACTTGGGTACATGGTTTTAGCTCACTGTTTCACTCAAGGGCTTGTGCAGACATTGGATAAGGGTTTGCTTGACATGTTCTATAGATATTGGGGTAGTAGCTTGGGCAGTTATGAGTATTAGAGTTGTGTATGCATAGGTATTAGTTCCATTGTTTGAGGGATTATTGTCAGACATTGTATCCATGGTGTGTGTGTGAGCTATTAGGCAGTGAAAGGGAACTGATACCATGAAGTTGTGTGTGTGTACTTAATATATGAGAGTTATATGTTCTGATTACTTGATCTCCAGAAGAAATGAGTTATCCTGCATTAGACATGTCCATTGGCTCAGACCTGAACTGGGTTCAATCGAGCACCCTAATTAGCATGTCCAGCACATCAGATATTCCTTGTACCTGTTGTCACTAGCCATTTCGTATTAGGTAATGCCCTGTAATTTCCTTCACATTATCATACACTTCATATGCCTACAACTAGATGTTCATATCCTGCATTCATTAACCACTGCACTACTTGGAATGCCCTGCACATAGATGCATTGTCCTGCATGTTGGACAGTGGTAGTATCTGTCCTACATTGCATTTAGGTGTTCAACCCTTGGTACTCATGAATACTTGCATTAGCCCACATACTTTTAGTTCAGTCCCAATTAAGCCTCCTTACTCTACTTTAACTCCTGTATAAGTCTATTGGATTTGCTGTCCTCTGTTCTTGTTTAATTCAGCCTTTTAAACATAGATTCAGTTTGTAAATTTTATAGGTACATGATAGATATTATTTAGTCCATTTGATGATCTTCTAGGTATATGCTAGCAGTAGCAGCAACATCATGGTTAGAGACTTAAGGATGTAGGATTTCAAATCAATTAGGAAGTATCAGAGAGTTAGAATATGGGAGTAGAGTTTAGTATCAGTGGGGTTTAGTGGCAAGGGTGTACAGATCAGGGCCTCTTTGGCCAGGACCCATTTGGCCATTGGCTCAACTATGATGATATGAGAGTTAGAGTGTCTGTGTGTTTGATATAGATTTGAGTATCAGAGATTAGAGGGGGAGGTGAGGCAGCAGTAGCAGCAGCTACATATGTTGCAAGGGGATATGTAACTTGGTTATTAGAGGTGGTGTGTTACCTTTAGGACAATGCCTATGAGAGATGGGTTGTGCTTGGCCAATTTTGGCTTGCAGCAGCATGTGCAGTAGCAGGGGAACCCTTCCCCTAGTCAGTTGGCCAGAGCTCGAGCAGTAGGCAGTAGGCCAGTGGGCCTACTGCAGTGCTCTAGTGTCATAGAGTGTCTGTGATGCTTCCTTGAGCACCATGTGTCTTGGTTGGTGTCCTAGTTGTAACGCTCCAGAACCAGAATACTGGAGAGCGGGGGGCGTACAGAGCCAGCTACGTATATTGAAGTGCAACCCACCTCGCTATACGGTCACGGCTGTCTAGATACATGAGGGTTTAACTACAAGCCAACAGTCTCCTATGGTCGTGAACAAGCCTATTGTCTCAATCTCAAGCAAGCAATAATAGTTACAAGATGTCAGAGCACCAAATATATAATAGCAAGGCATCCTATACATTACATATTGGATGATCATGAAGCTAGTTGTACAAAATATCAAGACTAGCAAGAGTTCAGTCATACATGATCAACCCTAGGATCTGTCAATCATGTTACAGCCCATAGGCAGACAGTAAATAAAGGTGCAATACGAGCTAACACGTGCTCGCCGGCTAAACGCGTCAAAAGAATAATTTTTACAATAAAGTGGGAGGACAAAAAGAAATCCACTCGTTGCCAAGGTTACGCCTGGTGGTCACCATCTGGCTGGAAGACAGGTAGATCCTCTGGTGCTGCTCCGATATCTGGCCACACAAAACCAGCTGGGTTAGACCCCAGAAAGAGCAAGTGCCACAAATGAGGCTTCACTTAAGAACTAAAACCAACAAATCACAATAGAATATTAAAGATAATAAATAAAGAACTGATAATAATAGAAATAACAACAGTAAACTGAGTACGAGAAAACCATTCAAGTAGCCAGGTCACAACCCTTAAACCAAACAAGGACCGGGGTTGGAACCTTTCACCTGAATAGAAACCTGTCTCAAATACTATTGGTAAGGTAACAAGACAATAAATGAAGAGAGGACACAGAACTGCTCCGGGAGCCAGGTTACAACCCTTAAACCAAACAAGGACCGGAGTTGTGATCCTTCGCCTGAACAGAACTGGACCCCCGATCGTTATTGTTAAGGCAAGCATCAATAATCATGTCACGCCACAATCTTGCACATGATTAGGATAAGACTAAGCTGGAATAAACTCCATCCAATCAATCACGGCCAAGCAAGAGTACGGCTTGATACTTTAACTAACTAGGGTTATCACAGGCCTAGTTACTAGCAAATGCAATGAGATTATCCCAACAGCCACAAGCCCTGCAGACTATCCGGTTATCCAGGTCGAATGTCCGTTTATGAAGAATGCAACACGTGACTGTGTGCTGGAAATATGCCCTACTCGTCGGTAGGCTACAAGTCCACTTAATGCGCCCAGATAACGGGATTGCTTGTAGCTGGGAATCTCTTCATGTCTACTGAATTATTCTAGTTTATTAGCCTTAGTCAATTACTGTAGGTATCCCTGACCGTGGTACTCAGGGATCCCTATCCTAGACATGATGCAAGACAGTACTGGTTTATTTGTACAAACGCAATCGTTCACGGTGTCCAGGTCATTCATACTTGTCATGTCAGGCTAGCTGTCGTAACAGCATGTCATCATGTCAGTTTGCTTGTCGAGAGTGTACCACGGTGGGCTATTATCGTGTTCAGGAAATATACCAAAATTTATATGACATAAACATAATATGACATTTCAGTTTAATAATACTAATATTAATAATAATAAATAATAATAAAGAGGACAAGATTGTGGAAGGAGCCATGCGACAGAGGATATGCGTGCTTATACGGCTGGAATGAGGGCAGGTACATGCGGCTGGGGAAGGAAGGGGGCGCATGCGGCAGCGAGAACTCGAGCTTATGCGGCTACGGGTGGAAGGGCCCATGCGACAGCGGGATGACAACCTTATGCGGCTGAAAAGATAGGAGTCTCATGCGGCTGAGATCCAAGGGCAGCTTATGCGGCTGGCGGGGAGCAAGGCCTTACGCGGCTGGAGAATCAATAAGTATATGCGGCTGGAGATAGCCTAGGCCTTATGCGGCTGAGATGGGTCGGGGCTTATGCGGCAGCGAAAGAACATCTCATGCGGCTGGGAATTGTCAAAACCTTATGCGGCTAAAAGTGACCAGTTCATATACGGCTAGATTCAAAGGGAGTCATATGCGGCTGGGTATACTTCATGCGGCTGAGAGCAGAAGTTCATGCGGCTGCATTGTCATGCGGCTGGAAAAGCTTGCCACATAAAGTTCTATGTGGTCAAGTACTCCATACGGCTGATAGACCGTGCTTCTTCTCCACTGGTCCGAGAGGAAGAACCATGAAGTCCATGGTTTCAAGGCTCATAAATCCTTCATCCGAAGTCGGAATTCGGACTTCCATAGGTCAAAATGAGGCAGAACGAAATTCTCTACAACATGGAACCATCAAAATATGGAAATAACAATATTAAGTAGATCAAAACCCAAGAAATATGAAAATACTATAAACGTATATCTACACAAATTGAGCCATAGAAATTAGAAATACCAAATACTAAAGTGGGTTAGAAGGCTGTGAAGAATAGAATGGAACAATAAAAACGAAGTTCCTCCATGAAGCAAGCTACACTTGTCTAAGCTCTCTCTCTCTCCTGGTGGTTGAAGAAGTAATGGTGGAGAAGAAGTAGTAAATGAAGAGAGAGAATGAGGGAATAGGTTAATAAAGGATGATGGTGGTGGTAGGTAAGGGTTCTCCCCTTGGTTCATGATGAACCAAGGCAACCCAAGCCTAGCCGAACCAACCCAAAATAGACCAAGCCATGTAATGCCAAGATAAGCCAAGCAAGGAATCATGCAATACAAGATAAAATACATACACATATTTTAAAATACGTAATACGAGCGATAGGCATTACACTAGTGAGTGTGTGAGCAGGAATTTAAGAGAGAGTATCAGTGGTTGTGACTAGGTTGAGTGTTAGTTCAGATTTGGATTCATTAGCCCATGCTAGATGTTAGTGTAGCATCCATTTTTTCATAGAAGGGTATTTTAGTCATTTTAGCCATTTTGGCCGTTCTGTGATTTTCTAGATATGTTGACTTGTGTTGTGCTAGCAACTGGTTTAGCCTTAGAGGACATCGTATAGGAGCCTAACCATGCCTTAGAATTGTTAATTTTATTTTTAGAATTTATTTTAGGCTTGAGAGTATTTTTAAGGTTTTAATTGATTTTTTCTAGCCTTTTTGCATGCTTGCCTTTAAGCCTTTTTGACTTGGGCTTATTTTTACTTAAGAATGAGTTGGCCGAAGTGAAACCCTAACCCTATGAGACCTATTCCTGGCCGCCCAACAGCAGTACCCCCTCCCTCTTTCATTCATTTGTGAAGTTTGAGCCTCCACAAGTGAACCCTAAGAGATCCCCTTCTCCAAAACTCATATTTCCTTCATTCGGAGTCCGTTTCTTCCCAAACGAACTCCGTTGCACTCGTCGAGGAGAGGAGGATCTACTGGAACATTTCTAGCAAGGAGGCGGAGGCTTTTTCTTGAGGGAAATCGGCCGACACGACAACCGAGGGGCTCCATTCATTGAGTTTTTGACACTCAATAGGTAAACCCTATTCTACCATAGTAAATCTGGATTTTCTTTCATTTTTGCATCCATATAGGTGCCCTAGACTTGCCCACAAAATTTGGTTGGATTTTGACTTCGTTTGATGGCGGTATCGGATACGTGTCGGTCCTTTACGGTACGTGTTCGACGAAATGCCGCTTAGGATAGAAAGTTGCTGTTTTTCGATTCTGTCTTCATGGAAGTTTAGATAATATCATTTTGATAAACTTTTGTGAAGACGGATTTGATTTTGATGACGTTACAGCGGCGTTTCGGGCATCGGACGCACGTGCACGGATCCCGTGCACGAGGCCGTGCGTGCCCTGCCTTCTGTGCGTTGTATCTCGATGCACAGGCCGTATTTTTGCATGAAATTTCTTAATCATGTGGGGGTATCCTCTCCCCCATGCTCATAAAATTTTACGGCTTTTCGTTGAGCGAGCACGGAGAAATCCGACGTGCACCGCTCAGCCGCACTGTGCATTCAGCCTGTTTTTTTGTCGCTGAAACGGACTTCGTGCGCGCACACGATGCAACGAAGACCCGTTCCAGGACCTGGGACACGTCGACCTATACCTAGACTACCCGAGGAACCAACCCCGAGTCGTGGCGTGGCCCGACGAGCGAGCCACGAAGACGGAACCGCGCGCACGAGGGCGCGCGGGCAGCAGGCCGCGCGCAGGTGCGGCACTGCGTGCGCTGTTTCGGCACAACATGTCGCTGCGTGGCCGTGTCCTAGACCTACCCCAGGCCCCCCAGCTACGTGCACAAGCACGGGGCTTTTCGTTGTGTGTGCGGCGCTCAATCGAGCGAGAACGCACGCACAAGCACGCGTTGTCACGCGGTATCGGAAATTTTCGATACACGTTCTATGGACACGACACAGACACGATTTCGAACCTGAGAGTATACGAGCGTATCACGTGGGTCGAGACCAATGTGTATGTCGAGTTCGCGGGTTCATTTGGTGTATATCTCATTTTGGGTCGTTGTGTGAAAAATGAGTTTTCTTTAAATATGTATTTTTGAGTTTGAATGTGATAATTTGATTTCCAGCTACTTAACTTATAAAATCTGAGTTTTCAGTACATACATGAGTTTTTGGATTTGTAGGAACCAACCTTTGGGTTTATTTCATATTTTCTTATCAATTATGAGCATTTGTACTTTTCTCTATAGCTAGGTATATATATATATATTTGAAACCTATTGCAAGCCTATATATGCGTTGAGAATGGGTCGATGGGAGTTAGTTCCAGACCCCATTGAAATCCATTGCAAGCCTATATATGCGTTGAGAATGGGTCGAGGGGAGTTAGTTCCAGATTTCGATTCTTTAAATTATTTCAAACCATTGCCAATCTTTCCATTTGAGCATTTGTATATATATATATATATATATATATATATATATATATATATATATATATATATATATATATAGTAGTATATTAAAAAATATATATATATATATATATATATATATATATATATATATATATATATATATATATATATATATATATATATATATATATATATAGTAGTATATTAAATATATATATATATATATATATATATATATATATATATATATATATATATATATATATGTAGTATATGTAGTATATATATATATATATATATATATATATATATATATATATATATATATATATATATATATATATATATATATATGTAGTTTTCTTATTTTGTATATATGTATATAGTAGTATATTAAATTGTAGTATACCATGGTTATGTTTGGATGTTTTTAATCTCAGAATTTACTCTATTCAGTAATCTCCAGGTCTCACACACACACACACAATCATTTGTTAGAATTAGAGTTTGGCTTGTATTATAAATACACATGTGTGTATATATACCTATGTGTGCATAGTTTGTATGCTTGAGAATCCTCTGAGAATAGATCGTAGTTGTGTATATAACTATAGGAGTCCTAAGACAGATTTGATTTGTCATTTTGAGCCTAGTTTAGTCGAATTGGCCGACAAGTTGACCAAATTGACAAAAGTCAACTTTGGGTCAAACTTGATCCAATTCAACTCAAACGAACTCCAAATGACCTAGAATTTTGTGTATGACCTAAAAATTAGTAGACGGATTAGTTGACCCAGGTTTGACCAGGTTTGACCAGGTTTGACCAGCGTTGACCAGGTTTGACCAGAGTTGACCGAGGGTTGACTTTGACCAAAAGGGACCTAGAAGCATGTAGTCTTGCATTGTAGCTATTTCTTTTGATATTGTAGACTTGGTTGTGACTGTGTATACTTTAAATAGGTTTATATTGCCCCGGTTTAGCTACACTTCATCATCAGCAGTTCAGTTTGCCAGGCGAGTACATTCTCTGATCTTTTCATACTTCTTTGGATATGTTCTCTTGTTATAGACTAGTATACTTGATACTGACACGATGTTCACACGGATTAGTACCCTATGGATCTTTTTATACGATTTTATCCCCTCAGATACATCGAGTATATCATGTTCATGTACTTTATCGTGGCCATCATGTACTCTATGTATTCATATTTATCCATGTGCACTCATGTGTTATTCATGTACACTCATGACCATATGAGCCCCATGTATAAAGTAGTTGTTATCCATGTGCAATAACATATCATGTTTTGATCCTTGTGTATTGATTGGGGGCAGGGAGAGTGTAGTTGGTTATGTGATCATTATCCCCAGTAGGTATCCATGTGCAACTCCATAGTTTATCCATGTGCAACCCAAACCGTTTACATAACCAATTCATGCTCTAAATCACGTAGATGGTTACATTTCTCTATTTATCATATTATATCTCATCTTATAGTCTCTCTCTTGTTGATTCTCTTTACAGCGATTCATGTATAGTTTTCTATAGCTTGCTTTATATGTCCAATCCTGATATGAACTGTTGTGAGAGATATGTGCTCGTTCCGTCCTGATTGGGCATGTTGAAAATTTTACAGGTGATGATGAAGAGTTCTGCCCTACTTATTATGGCATTGGCTTAGATGACACTGGTGACGTGGACCCTCAGGAGGATCCAGCAATCGCTGAGGACTTGCCCCTAGTCTAGCTGTGACTTAGTACTTTATTTGTCTTTCTATTTGAGACATTATGAGTTGTACTTGAGATTTATTCTGGTGGTTTACACCTAGACTTTTATTTATATTTGTGACTCTCTTGAGACTTTCTATTCTATTCCAGCTTACTGTTGTGATTGAGTACTTATTATTTACTCTCCATTCGGAGCTTATTCTAGACTGATATTGTGACTCAGGACAATGTTCTACCGCCGACACTGCGGCGTAGGCTGGGCGTATTCACTTCTCG
The DNA here is from genome assembly GCA_029216955.1 of Iris pallida. Lineage (NCBI taxonomy): Eukaryota > Viridiplantae > Streptophyta > Magnoliopsida > Asparagales > Iridaceae > Iris > Iris pallida. The sequence continues at coordinate 4,178,231 of JANAVB010014199.1, read as the reverse complement.
TGCCCCTTTCACTGGGTGCGGGTCGTGACACATTTTTTAGTGGTGGTCCATGCAGGTCCCCAATCACAACTAGTGTGATTTCGTAGTGGTACTCAAACTAGAGTGTCATTACAACCTGCAGTAGGATATAAGATATAAGTTAAGGTACTCAATCACATTAGGAAAACTCTTATCAAATTTTTGCTGTTAATTGTCTCCTTTTTAAAACAACTGTCCTCCTTTGATGATTTTTCTTCTTTTTCAGTAATTGATTCCTTGTTTGATCTGTCTTCAGGATGGTGGAGACACGATCGCAGCGCTCTGGTCTTAGGGATACCACTGAGAGGTCTGCTACTTCTCGTCCGACTCAGCAGGCCCCAGGGACCACAGTGCCTCTTGTTCCAGCTCAGGTGGGCCCGTCTGCAACTTTTGGGGGTGCTCCTCCACCAGCTCCTAGGATGTCACGACCCGCACCCTATTTAGGGGCACGAGAACGTGGGTACATCCAGTCTACGCCGCAGTGTCGGCGGTAGAACGCTGTATAGGTCCTCTATAACATCTAACATCTAACAACAAGATATATAAACCTGACATCTCCGCACGGAGGTATAATATAACATCTCAACTCTATATCTCAATCACAAGTCTAGGGAAGATAGAGCACGATATGAAATCAGATAAAAGGAAGAAACTGAATATAAATAGAGTTATCACACCATACAAAGTAGATGTTTAACACAAATAAATACAAGTCCTAAAATATAACTAAGTCTCAACTAACAATCGGAACAATCCTATACAAACTGAAAACTAAAAATACTAGACTAGAGTAAGCACCCTCTACTGAGCTAGATGCTCTTCGGGCTCCTGAGTGTCACCCTCATGTGCCCCATAGAAGGTAGGGCAGTCACCATCATCATCTGTAATATTTTCAACAGGTCCAGTCAGGACAGGAACGAGTACAAAATCTCAAACAACAGTTCTAGTTATACGATATTAAAAATGTAGCAGTAGATAGAGAGAATATACTAGGTAAAGTAGAGCGTACATGTATCCTGGCAGAGTATATCAAAACTGTAATAAGATAAGGCAATAAAATAATGTATAACATGCACGAAATCTGGAACTGCTATCTATGTGAGTTTAGCACTAGTTTCAACATGTGATCGGCTTAGAACTTGATACAATATTTGGCCTGGCTAATCATACGTGAGTGTATGATTAACACTATACAATGAGGATACTATAGTGATACAATGATGATACAATATAATACTATGGGGTATTGATCACATATCTACGCTAACACCCCCATCCCTGACTAATATAGTGGATCCAGTCATGACACGTCATGATACGTATTCTCTGAGGAGGTCGTGAGCCTACGCAGGAATCGTATCTATACAATGAACAATAAACAATGAAGACTTGCCCCGTGTGCACCATGTGTCAAGAGAACAAGGATATCTACACTAAATACTAGAAACAAAGACGATATCATAAAACAGAAATATTATCAGAGAATGTATTCGTCTGTAGTCCTGAGCTGATAAGGTGAACAGACGCTCAGAGTAATCACAGACCTAAAGATGAGATACTACAAGTCAAAACATGGTTTAATAATGAAAGGAAGGCTAATCGAGTCTTGATATGCAAGTCTAAGTCAAAACTAGGTCAAACTAAGTCACACCAAGCTAAACTAGGTCACACTAGGTCAACCAAGGTCAAACAAGGTCACAGAAAGTCAATCCAAGTCAAACTAGGTCAATCTGGGTCAAATGTTGACTTACAGTTATTGACTTACAGTTGACTTTTGGTTAAAAAGTCAACTCTGGTCAACTCTGGTCAACACTAAGTCAATCCTGGGTCAACCCTAGGTCAAATAAGTCAAATGTTGACTAACAGTTGATTTTCAGTCAACTGGTCAACTCTGGTTTGGTTTTGGTCAATTCTAAGTCAAGTGTTGACTTGAAGTTGACTTTCGGTCAAAAAGTCAACTCTTGATCAACGAGGGTCAAGACTAGTCTAAACTATCCTCATCTAGTCATTACCTACCAAGACAACCTATTTCTAAGCCCATCTAGCAATCAGAAACCCAATACCTTACATTACCCTATACTCCATAATTTACCCTTACAAGGTATTCCCGATACCTTGCCCATTACAAAGGAAACCCCTCTAGATCTCAGGATACTAGCCTAGGCTTCTTAGGGTAGCTAGATACTATCCTATCTAGGGTTTACCAACCAAGAAATTTAGGGTTCTTGGGCATCTAATCTATCTTATCTTCCATGTTGGTCATCCCAACATTACCTTAGGGTATTGTCATGATACGCTATGGTATCTTGAGATACCACACTCTATCTTCTATCCAACCTTCCTAGTTTACTCTTCCATACTCTCCTAGTGTCTAGGTTAGCCCTCTTTACTAGTCCACTAGGATATTAATCTAGTTTGGACACTAACTTAACTAACTCACTACAAATACTACACCAGCACCAACTCTAACATCAACCTCAAAACCCACACTAACTAGACACTCAATCCACACTAGACACCACTCAACTAGGCACTAACTAAGGGTTTATATAGGCTTCTAGTAGATCAATTTGTGGGGTAACATGGGGTTCAAATGGTATATGTATTGAATGGAAAATGAATGGATGAAAGAGTGAATGAATGGAAGACAAATGAATGAAATGGAATGCATGAATGTATGAATGGAAATGTGAGTGAATAGATGATACTAAAGGCTAATGTGGGATGATATTGGGGCTGTCTAATGGACTGATTTTGGGGGTCCTATAGGGCTGTCCTATGGGCTAACATAGGGCTGTCAAATGTGTCAATATGTGGACTGATTTGGAGTTGCTTATAGGCTATTTAAGTGGACTAATTTGGACTGAATTGGGGCTGTCCATTGGCTGATTTGTAGATGAATATGGGGTGATATATGGCTGAATGTAAGGGCTGCTTATAGGCTGATTTGGAGTTGATTTGTAAGGCTGTTCATGGGCTGAATATATGTGCAAACATGGGCTTATATGTGGCTGAAATATGGTGATATAGGGGCTGTTTTCAGGACAACAATAGGCTGGTTTAGGACTGCTAATGGTGGCTGAATTTGGGACTGGTTTGTGAGTGAATTGGGCTGTCAATGGGGGTCAAGTATAGGGCTGTCCATGGGGTGTTAAGGGGCTGATATTGGGGGTTAATAATGGGCTGAATTGTGTGTCAAGAGGGGGCTGGAATGGGATGGTCTAGGGGCTGTGTTTCTAAGGGCTAATGCCCCTACATACTGCTGCAATCAGCAGCACCTAGCTGCTGCTACTAGGGGCTGTCAATGCCCCTGAAATTAGTCCCCCTTGTGGGGACTGATTCATGCTAGCTGCTGCCAAGGGGCAGCAGCTCCCCCTTTCCTTCCTTCACCTATCTCACACTCTCTCTAACTCTCTAATCACTCTCAATTTCTCTCTATACAACACACACACACGATTCAAAAGCCAACTCTACCACCACTCTCTATATCCATCTCTCTATATATATGTCACACTCACACACACATATTTATATCTATATATAGACACACATACACACACATGGATACATACACATATATATTTATATATGGACACACACACACATATTCCTAAACGACCCAAAATCTTATCCGAATACCCAAATCTTGCAATTCTACCCTCTAGGGCCTAGACACGTGCCCCACACAAGAAATCTAACTCGCGCACGCGAGCGGTGTCACCCCCATTTCCTGTATTACGTATTTATGCTCGTAATTTGATTTTGGCACGTATTTTATTTTCTCGACTTGCGGATTTTGGTTTCTCGTAAATGGGTTTAGACCATGGCTTGGTTTATTTGTGGAATTGCTTTGGTTTGATTAGGTTTGGTTTAATATGAATTGGTACACTTTAACCTACACTCTACCCTCAACACAACACACCCACCTCCATTAAATCCTACCTAACTTTTCTCTCTCCTCTTTATTTTTCATTTACTTCTCCATCTCCTTCTTCTTCCTTCCTCTACACAACTCCCCAACCCATAGACAAGTGCACATTGCCATCAAATAAGCACCACTTTTTATTCGTCCATTAACTAGATTAGGCCATGGAGAACAACTTTAGAACTTAACATTTTGTGATTTGGAGCTTTCATTTTTCTAGATCTAGGTTTTGACTATTTTCGGATTTACATGGTTTTGATCTATTTTGTTTGGATTTTTGTGGGTTTTGATGCTTCCATGTGGAAGAGAATTCAATTTTACTCAAGTTAGACCTTTGAAAATCTAGATTTGGTTTTGATTTTACCAAGATATGAAGTTTTGAACCTTAGAGTTCTTGGAGTCTTCTTCTCGGCCTGGAGAAGAAGACAACAGCCTGCGCTCTTTAGCGCAGGGCTGGATTGCGCATCCCCCTCGGCCAGCGCTCTTTAGCGCAGCGCCGACCGCACAGCTTGCCCCTTGGCGAACTGCGGTCAACCCGAGTGCGCATGGATTCATGCGCAGTCTGCTCATGCGCAATCTATCCCTGCGCACTCCACTCATGCGCAATCTATCCCTGCGCACTCCACTCATGCGCAATCTGACCCTGCGCCATCCATTCATGCGCAACCTGATCCAGCACAATCCATCTGCTGTGCCATCCACCCCTGCGCAGCTCACCCCTGCGCAGCTCACCCTGCGCAGCTCACCCCTGCGCAGCTCACCCTGCGCACTTGGCACCCTGCGCAGTACATACCCTGCACAACCTACTTGTCTATGATAAATTTGTTATTTCTTGATCTTGGCTCTTCTATAGTCCTATTTTATATTAGTATTTTATTAGGTATTTTACGCCCATTTTATATCCTTACGCCTTTTGACATGAACTTGATTTTGCTTAATATGTTTGGAATGACTATTGTACATGGCATGGCATGACAAGGACCTAGCATAACACGACAGTGATCCATAGTGGTGCACTCCTGACATGACCAACCTGACATGATAGTGGCCCGTCGTGGCGTACTCCTAACAGTACCCTGACATGATTTATCTTGATAACTTGATAGTGGCCCGTGGCGGCACACTCCTGACTTGACTTGACTTGTAACTTGTAACTTGACTCGTATAATCAACTTGACACCGTGGGTGTTCCTGCTTGCTTGCTTGTACAATCTACTTGTCTTGTCTTGCATCATGTCTAGGACGTGACTTCCTGGGTACCACGGCCAGGGACTCGCGCTAAATTGGATTAGGCTAATTATTAGATCAAACTAGAACATGGAGAATTCCCAGTCACAGGCAATCTCGTTATCTGGGCGCTTTAATGGACTTGTAGCTTGCCGAGAGTAGAGCACATTTCCAGCACACTGTCATGTGTTGCACCCTCTAAGTCACCTAAGGGTACATTTGTCTCCCGGGCAATGTACCCACCTATAACTCTCAACCCGCGGAAGGATAACTGGATAGTCTGCAGGGCTTGGGACTGGAATTCTCACTTGCATCTTGTTAGTAATTAGGATTGTGATAACCCTAGTTAGTTAAAGTAGTAAGCCGTAGTATTTGTTTGGCCGATTGCGAATGGATGGTGTCCAGCCTTGTCTAAGTCTTGTCTAGCTCCAGTACCTGCTATCTCCTGAGCATGTTTGTTTTACTTATCTTAACGATAAATGAGTAGAGACAGTGAGCTATTCAGGCGAAGGGTTACAACCCCGGTCCTTGTATGGTTTAAGGATTGTAACCTGGCTCCCAGAATGGTTCCACATCCCTAGTCGTTTATCGCCCTATGTACTTTATTACTTGTACCTTCCTTTTATTCTTTATGTTCTGATATGCTGGTTTTTGTTCTTATTTGTGGCCTCCTTTGTGGCACTTGCTCTTTCTGGGGTTTGACCCAGCTGGTTTTGTGTGGCCAGATTTCGGAGCAGCTTCCGAGGATCTACCGAGCTTCCAGCCCAATGGTGACAACTAGACGAAACCCGGGCCAAGAGTGGGTTTTCCTTTTTGTTTCACCCACTTATATGTAAATTTATTCTTTTGAGGCGTTTAGCCGACGAGCACCTGTTAGCTCGATGCACATTTACTTACTGTCTGCCTACGGGCTGTAAGCATGATTAACAAATCCTAGGATTGATCATGTATGACTGAACTCTTGCTAGTCCCATCATTTTGTACGACTAGCTTCATGATCATCCAATATGTAATATTTGGGACGCCTTATATATATATATTTGATGCTCTAATATCTTGTAACTCTGTTAATTGCTTGAGATTGAGACAATAGGCTTGACCTTAAGAGACTGCTGGCTTGTAGTAAACCCTCATATCTAGACAGCCGTGACCGTATAGTTGAGATGTATTCTATTTCAATATACGTAGCTGGCTATGTCTGCCCCCGCTCTCCAGTATTCTGGTTCTGGGGCGTGACATGGTTTAAGTGGTGGCCCATGCAGGTCTTGGCATTCAAGAAATGTGAGGGTTTACCGAATAGATGTCTCAATCAATATTCGTCCTTGATCTCTGCTCGTATCTTCAAATCCCTGAGAATCTTGACCTGATCACATTGCTTGTATCATTGATCTGTCCTGGTCCTTTTCTTATTGTTCCCTACGTCGTCTTCTTCAGCGGCATTACTCCCAGACCTGCCAACCAGCCAGAGGAAGCTCGACAAGCACCCCAGCGCCAGGAAGATCAAGCTCAGCACTCTGGAGTAGCCTCCCGAGTTATGCTTTCCGGAGGCTCAGAACCTCCAGTTCAGGCAGCTCCGCCCGCTCAACCAGCTAGACAGGATGAGGGACCTTTGGTAGGGCTTATCAGAGAACTGCTTGCATCCCAAGATCGTCGAGGCGACGCCTTACACCAGGAAGTTCATGATGCACTAAACCGAGGAGGTCCCCAAGGAAATCAAGCGGCCAACAGTTTCAAGCGCTTGAACCCTCCCTTCTTTGATGGTAGTGAAGATGCGATTGCCGCGGACGCTTGGCTTCAGGATACCGAGGTGGTTCTAGAAGCAGCTAGGACACCTGAGAATGAGAAGGTAGCGGTGGTACGCCTACAGTTGTTAGACTTGGCTCGCGATTGGTGGGCAGCTCAGGCCATGGGATTAGCAGCACCAGTCACTTGGGCGACGTTCAGAGAGAGGTTCCAGACAAAGTACTTCGATGCGGTGGCACGGTACGACCTGCAGACCAGATTCACCAACTTGAAGCAAGGAGGCAGGACGGTCGATGGGTATGCGACCGAGTTTTCCAGGCTGAGTAGGTTCGCCCCCACTTTGGTGGCGACCGAGTTCGATAGGGCTCAGCGGTTCCAGCAAGGGCTGCACTTAGAGATATTATTGGCTGTGGAGCAGTTCGAGCACCAGACGTTCGATGCAGTATTGAAGGCAGCTAGGAGGCATGAGTATAGCTCCCGGAGAATTATGGACAGGACCGGAGGCAGGAAGCGGTCCCACAACCAGATGCACCAATCTTCAGCTCCAGCCCCGGCAGCTAGGGGTATAACCATTGGAACTCCGAGGCGGACGGCCTCAGTGACGTCGGTTCAGCATTCAACCCCGACGTATCCGCATCAGCAGAAGCAGAAGCAGTCTTCCGCGGTGGGATGTTCTCATTGCGGGAAGCCGGGCCATGTAGTGGCAGAGTGTCGAAGGGCACAGGGATTGTGCCTGGCTTGTGGAGGAGCAGACCACCAGATAGGGACCTGCCCGAATAGGGGAGGTCCATCATCATCCAACCTTTCTAGTTCTTCGGTGAGAGGACCAGCCCCAGTTCCAGTCCAGCAGCAGCAGCAGCAGTACCCGAGGCCATTGTTGCCTCAGGCCCAGGCCTTTCAGTAGCAGAACCAGCAGCAGATCACCCAGGCTCCAGCACAGAACCGACAGAGGGGTTTCCAGCAGAGAGGACCCGCAGCTAGAGGTCAGGCTATGATGATGACCATGGAAGAAGAAGTTGCACCAGGTGAGGTAGTGGCAGGTACTATTCTCGTCAACACCTTTCCAGCATCTGTATTATTTGATTCTGGTGCATCGCATTCATTCATGTCTGCACGATTCGCGACACGGATAGGATTGGAGCCCGAGTCATTATCAGTGAGGCTCAATATACTTACTGGTAATGGTCTTGTGGGAGTAGATCGAGTGTTTTCCTTGTGTCGGATCGTAGTTAGCGGTAGGGAGTTCTCTGCTAGATTCATAGAGTTCCCTATGGCAGACTATGATGTAGTCCTAGGCATGGATTGGTTGAGGAACCATTATGCTAGGATAGACTGCAATGTTGGCAGAGTTGTCTTTAGTATTCCCGGAGAGCCAGAGTTTTCATTTTCCAGAGGCACAGTCGAGCCATCTCCTCCAGTATTGCGGATGGCAGTAGCAGCAGTGCAGTTGCCCCGGATAGTTGAAGAGTTTCCAGATGTCTTCCCAGAGGAACTTCCAGGGATGCCACCAGAGCGGGAGATCGAGTTCACTATCGACTTGATTCCCGGGACAGCACCAGTATCAGAGCGAGTCTACAGAATGGCGCCTTCAGAGTTGGAGATTTTGTACAAGATGATTGAAGAACTCAGGACCAAGGGATTCATTCGTGCAAGTGGATCGCCTTGGGGAGCCCCGATGCTTCTTGTGAAAAAGAAGGATGGTACGTCTAGGCTATGTGTTGATTATCGTACCTTGAACTCAGTGACAATCAAGAACAGATACCCTCTCCCGAGGATAGATGACTTGTTTGATCAACTCAAGGGGGCTTCAGTTTTCTCGAAGATAGACTTGCGGTCAGGATACCACCAGATCAGAGTCAGAGAGCAGGACATCCCGAAGACGATGTTCAGATCTAGGTACGGGCATTGGGAGTTTCTAGTTATGCCCTTTGGAGCGACCAATGCGCCGGCGGTGTTCATGGACCTCATGAACCGTATTTTCATGCCTTATTTGGATCAGTTTGTGATAGTGTTCCTTGATGACATCCTGGTCTATAGCAAGAGTGAAGCAGAGCATGAGCAGCGTCTCAGAGTTGTCCTCCAGATTCTCAGAGAGCACCAGTTGTACGCCAAGTTCAGTAAATGTGAGTTCTGGCTCGATCACATTTCTTACTTGGGTCACATCATTACCAGAGGAGGAGTGGAAGTGGATCCCCAGAAGATTGTAGCTATCGAGTCATGGCCAGTACCCAGCTCAGTGGCAGAAGTTCGCAGCTTTCTTGGATTGGCCGGCTACTACCGGCGGTTCGTCTCTGATTTTGCAAGGATTTCAGCACCGATGACCCAGTTGACCCGCAAGGATGTGCCGTTCATTTAGACCGCAGAATGTCAGGAATCATTTAAGAAGTTGAAGTGAGGTTTGATAACGGCTCCCATTCTCACCCTTCCAGATGGGACCGGAGGATTCACAGTTTATTGCGACGCTTCAGGCAGAGGATTGGGATGTGTTTTGATGCAGCATGGAAAGGTAATTGCTTATGCATCACGTCAACTCCGTGATCATGAGAAAAATTACCCGACCCACGACTTGGAGCTAGCAGCAGTAGTATTTGCACTTAAGTTGTGGAGGCACTACTTGTACGGAGACAGAGTGGAGATATTTACTGATCATAAGAGCCTGAAGTATGTTTTCACCCAGAAGGATCTTAATATGCGGCAGAGAAAATGGCTCGAGCTACTTGTGGACTTGCAGTATCACCCAGGGAAGGCCAACGTAGTAGCAGATGTATTGAGCAGGAGAGCCGGAGTTTATTTCCTGACGGCGCAACCAGAGCTATTGGCAGATCTTCAGAAGATGGGAATTGAAGTGGTTCTTCCTTCCAATGTGGCCTTGATGGCCAGCCTACAGATTCAGTCCACCATAGTTGAGAGGATCCGGACAGCACAGTTAACAGATTCCAAGATTCAGCGGCTCAGAGCAGAGTGCGAGGCAGGGAGAAGGCCAGAGTTATGTATTCATGAGGATGGTACACTTCGACACGGCATGCGTCTTTGTGTACCTAGTAGAGATATCAGACAGGAAGTCATGGCAGAGGCTCACAGTTCACAGTATTCCATCCACCCAGGCAGCACGAAGATGTACCGAGATATTCGTCAGCACTTTTGGTGGAATGGTATGAAGAGGGAGATAGCCCGGTATGTCTCTCGATGTTTGGTTTGCCAACAAGTCAAGGCTGAACATCAGAGGCCAGCTGGACTTCTTCAACCTTTACCGATCCCAGAATGGAAATGGGAGCACATAACCATGGATTTCGTGACTGGACTACCCAGATCTCCGGCAGGCAGAGATGCTATTTGGGTCATTGTGGACAGGCTTACCAAGGTGGCACACTTTCTTCCATTTAGAGTTGGACAGTCGACGGTGCAGCTAGCAGAGATGTATCTCAGGCAGATCGTCCGACTTCATGGAGTGCCAGTCAGCATAGTATCAGACAGGAATACGAGATTCACATCGTACTTCTGGCACAGTCTTCATCAAAGTTTGGGGACTCGTCTCAAGTTCAGCTCAGCGTATCATCCGCAGACAGATGGGCAGTCAGAGCATACTATACAAACTCTCGAAGATATATTGCGGTCATGTACCCTTGACTTCGGTGGTTCGTGGGAGGATCACCTGCACCTGGGGGAATTCTCGTACAATAATAGTTTTCAGGCCAGTATCCAGATGGCACCCTTCGAGGCTCTGTATGGAAGGAAGTGCAGATCCCCGTTAGCATGGGACGATGTCGGAGAGAGGCAGATGCTCGGTCCAGAACTGATTTCTCAGACGGTTGAAGTGGTCAGGAAAGTCAGAGATCACCTCCGAGTTGCTCAGGATCGCCAGCGCCATTGGGCCGATGCTCATCGGCGTCCCTTAGAATTTGCCGTCGGCGACCATGTATTCCTTAGGATCTCGCCTACCCGCGGCGTCATTCGTTTTGGCGTACGGGGAAAGCTTAGTCCTAGGTATATAGGGCCATTCGATATTCTAGAGCGAGTAGGCGATGTGTCCTATCGTCTCGCTCTTCCGCCGTCGCTAAGTGAGGTACATGATGTATTCCATGCATCCCAATTAAGACGGTACATCCCGAATCCGAGCCATATCCTAAATCATTCGGAATTGGTTGTTGGTACCAACCTTTCGTATGAGGAGAGGCCCGTGTCTATTTTGGACCGGAGAGAAAAGACGCTCAAGAACAAGACTATTAACTTAGTCCGTGTTGCTTGGGGTCATCACTCTCTAGGTGAGTCAATATGGGAGCGTGAGGACGACATCCGATCGCGATATCCCTACCTGTTTGACTCGTGAGGTATAATATCTTTCTTATGCCTTACGTTTTCCCTTCCTTGCTTGCATTGTATGATTGTATGATTGAACTGCTTAGTGTAGCTTGTCTGTGCTTAGTATAGCTTGTCGTGACAATCTCTAGCCCCTTGATTAAATTTCGAGGACGGAATTCTTTGAAGGTGGGTAGAGTTGTCACCCCCATTTCCTGTATTACGTATTTATGCTCGTAATTTGATTTTGGCACGTATTTTATTTTCTCGACTTGCGGATTTTGGTTTCTCGTAAATGGGTTTGGACCATGGCATGGTTTATTTGTGGAATTGGTTTGGTTTGATTAGGTTTGGTTTAATATGAATTGGTACACTTTAACCTACACTCTACCGTCAATACAACACACCCACCTCCATTAAATCCTACCTAACTTTTCTCTCTCCTCTTTATTTTTCATTTACTTCTCCATCTCCTTCTTCTTCCTTCCTCTACACAACTCCCCAACCCATAGGCAAGTGCACCTTGCCATCAAATAAGCACCACTTTTTATTCGTCCATTAACTAGATTAGGCCATGGAGAACAACTTTAGAACTTAACATTTTATGATTTGGAGCTTTCATTTTTCTAGATCTAGGTTTTGACTATTTTCGGATTTACATGGTTTTGATCTATTTTGTTTGGATTTTTGTGGGTTTTGATGCTTCCATGTGGAAGAGAATTCAATTTTACTCAAGTTAGACCTTTGAAAATCTAGATTTGGTTTTGATTTTACCAAGATATGAAGTTTTGAACCTTAGAGTTCTTGGAGTCTACTTCTCGGCCTGGAGAAGAAGACAGCAGCCTGCGCTCTTTAGCGCAGGGCTGGATTGCGCATCCCACTCGGCCAGCGCTTTTTAGCACAGCGCCGACCGCGCAGCTTGCCCCTTGGCGAACTGCGCTCAACCCGAGTGCGCATGGATTCATGCGCAGTCTGCTCATGCGCAATCTATCCCTGCGTACTCCACTCATGCGCAATCTATCCCTGCGCACTCCACTCATGCGCAATCTATCCCTGCGCACTCCACTCATGCGCAATCTGACCCTGCGCCATCCATTCCTGCGCAACCTGATCCAGCGCAATCCATCTGCTGCGCCATCCACCCCTGCGCAGCTCACCCCTGCGCAGCTCACCCTGCGCACTTGGCACCCTGCGCAGTACATACCCTGCACAACCTACTTGTCTATGATAAATTTGTTATTTTTTGATCTTGGCTCTTCTATAGTCCTATTTTATATTAGTATTTTATTAGGTATTTTACGCCCATTTTATATCCTTACGCCTTTTGACATGAACTTGATTTTGCTTAATATGTTTGGAATGACTATTGTACATGGCATGGCATGACAAGGACCTAGCATAACACGACAGTGATCCATAGTGGTGCACTCCTGACATGACCAACCTGACATGATAGTGGCCCGTCGTGGCGTACTCCTAACAGTACCCTGACATGATTTATCTTGATAACTTGATAGTGGCCCGTGGCGGCACACTCCTGACTTGACTTGACTTGTAACTTGTAACTTGACTCGTATAATCAACTTGACACCGTGGGTGTTCCTGCTTGCTTGCTTGTACAATCTACTTGTCTTGTCTTGCATCATGTCTAGGACGTGACTTCCTGGGTACCACGGCCAGGGACTCGCGCTAAATTGGATTAGGCTAATTATTAGATCAAACTAGAACATGGAGAATTCCCAGTCACAGGCAATCTCGTTATCTGGGCGCTTTAATGGACTTGTAGCTTGCCGAGAGTAGAGCACATTTCCAGCACACTGTCATGTGTTGCACCCTCTAAGTCACCTAAGGGTACATTTGTCTCCCGGGCAATGTACCCACCTATAACTCTCAACCCGCGGAAGGATAACTGGATAGTCTGCAGGGCTTGGGACTGGAATTCTCACTTGCATCTTGTTAGTAATTAGGATTGTGATAACCCTAGTTAGTTAAAGTAGTAAGCCGTAGTATTTGTTTGGCCGATTGCGAATGGATGGTGTCCAGCCTTGTCTAAGTCTTGTCTAGCTCCAGTACCTGCTATCTCCTGAGCATGTTTGTTTTACTTATCTTAACGATAAATGAGTAGAGACAGTGAGCTATTCAGGCGAAGGGTTACAACCCCGGTCCTTGTATGGTTTAAGGATTGTAACCTGGCTCCCAGAATGGTTCCACATCCCTAGTCGTTTATCGCCCTATGTACTTTATTACTTGTACCTTCCTTTTATTCTTTATGTTCTGATATGCTGGTTTTTGTTCTTATTTGTGGCCTCCTTTGTGGCACTTGCTCTTTCTGGGGTTTGACCCAGCTGGTTTTGTGTGGCCAGATTTCGGAGTAGCTTCCGAGGATCTACCGAGCTTCCAGCCCAATGGTGACAACTAGACGAAACCCGGGCCAAGAGTGGGTTTTCCTTTTTGTTTCACCCACTTATATGTAAATTTATTCTTTTGAGGCGTTTAGCCGACGAGCACCTGTTAGCTCGATGCACATTTACTTACTGTCTGCCTACGGGCTGTAAGCATGATTAACAAATCCTAGGATTGATCATGTATGACTGAACTCTTGCTAGTCCCATCATTTTGTACGACTAGCTTCATGATCATCCAATATGTAATATTTGGGACGCCTTATATATATATATTTGATGCTCTAATATCTTGTAACTCTGTTAATTGCTTGAGATTGAGACAATAGGCTTGACCTTAAGAGACTGCTGGCTTGTAGTAAACCCTCATATCTAGACAGCCGTGACCGTATAGTTGAGATGTATTCTATTTCAATATACGTAGCTGGCTATGTCTGCCCCCGCTCTCCAGTATTCTGGTTCTGGGGCGTGACAAGCGGAAACGAGAAACGAGGCCCGAATGGCCAAATGGCCATTCTGGCGACTCCGGGGTGTCCGATTCGCGATACTGCATGATACGGACACCAAACCTATCCGGATTCGATCCAAACTCTACCCACGAGTTCTAAATAATGATTAGAACCTATTCTAAGTACTAACTTGTCAATTCTAGTGTCGGTGCAAAAAGTCACCCGTGTGTTGGAACCCAAAAATCCCGAAAAAGCCTATTTTTATGATTTCTCGCAAAACGACCCCACGTATCCAAATATGGACACATACCTAGCCTCATCTCACCCAAACTAACCTAATTAGGTCTAATTAGTCTAGGGGTAACACCCAAACATATCAATTTAGGATTTTCTCCAAAATTGGTACTAAACCTAGCCCAAAAGTCCCGAATTGTGTCCAATGGGTTCCAAACCTCTTCTAATGGGTTGTCCTACGTCTCGGATATCCTCTAATATGCAAATAACATTAATTAGGATCAATTACAAGAGTTAGAGTTAGGGTTCACCTCTTGGGAGTTGGAATCCCAAAGAAAAGCCCCCAAATTGGTTCTTTTTGGGTCAAGAGCCAAATCTAAGCTTCCAACCCCTCCATGCTAGGTTCTACCTAGATAAAAATCATAAATAAAAGATAAACAAGGGTTAGCATCAAGATTAGAGAGAGATCTAGAGTATGGAAGAGAATTAGAAGAGATTTGACTTACTTTGGAGCTTAAAATCCAAAGGAAAAAGAAGGGGGTCTTTGTAGAATGAGAGAAAGGAGAAGAGAGAGAGTTTTTCTTGAAATAGGAAGAAGAGAGGGAGTGTTGCTGCTGGCCGGCCACATTTTAGAGGGTTGGAGGCATTTGGCAATTTACCAAAATGCCCTCCAAGTCAAAGAAATGAGTGATTTTGAGTTGGGGTCAAAATGGTAACTTGAAAACTCTAAATTTCAAGTTCTAAATCTAATTCTAATCCCACTAAAATCAAATGGGATTAGTCAAATATAAATATCTGGGTTTGGTCATGACAAGTTAGTCGGTTCCAGTTGGGTCCCGATCAGAGTCTAAGCTACCCCGGGTCCCCGATACAAGTCAGAATGAGCTGAAATTCGAACCCGACTCAAATAACCCCAAAACATTATCATAAACAATAAAATAAATTTCAAAAATATTCAAAAATAAAAAATGAAAAAAATACCCCTGTTCCTGAAAACTGGGGTGACAAATCTATCCACCTTAAAAAAATTTCGTCCTCGAAATTAAAACAAAGCAATCACAGAAAAACACACGCAGAAAACAATCCCTCTCGAATACTTCCAAAGAAAAAAAATTCAGCAAAATAAAAATCTCTTAAGACACAACAACACTTGCAAATAAAAATTGTTACGTGTCCGACACGGACACGAAACCATCACAAAATCTCACCCATCAAAAGCCAAATCAACAATCACCAATGCAAAATATTAAAATAAATCAAAGAGGTCCAATGACCAAAATACCCTTGGGCCAGAAATGATACTGAAAATATCCTAATCACATGGTTAGGCTCTAGGTCAAACAGTCTCTAAGGTTTCACTAGCAAAA
The DNA here is from genome assembly GCA_029216955.1 of Iris pallida. Taxonomy (NCBI): domain Eukaryota; kingdom Viridiplantae; phylum Streptophyta; class Magnoliopsida; order Asparagales; family Iridaceae; genus Iris; species Iris pallida. The sequence goes on along the minus strand of JANAVB010014199.1, from coordinate 4,162,570 downwards.
CATTAAAATCACAATCATGGCTTAAAAATTTAAAATGATTAAAATCTCCAAAATCAAAGCATGAATTTAAATGACAATAATTAAATGACTAAAACTACAAAATTTAAAATCACTCTCAATTAGAAACCTGGTGCTACAAGTCTATCCACCTTAAAAAATTTTATCCTCAAAAATTAAAACAAAGTAAACACAAAAAAATTATGCAGTTCGACAATCATATGCGTCTGTCCAGAATTATGATACTCAAAATCTCCGTCATGCTAGTGAGCAAGGCTACGATAATCACAGAGTCCTTGACTAAGGTACATATCTCTAGAATTATGGTATTTAAAATTTTCGCATTGCCGCATGCTTGGCAGCGAAAACCTTAAATTCCCACACCCTAAAAATACATCCGTAATCCGACTATATGTCCTCACTATGCCTGCTAGCATGACCCTAGAGGATTCTAAATCTTATAATCAAAGTGACCTAGCCCATACGACTTATCTCAGGAGAAAATTACATCACAAGAATAAAATTTTCATCAACCAATCAAGGTACAGATGTAATCGAATTTCAAACAGTTATAAGGAGGCAAATGTGAAAATGAGATCGAAAGATTGGAACCTGCACTCTGTCCTGCTGTTGCCTGACTACGAGTAATCGCCATCCTGAGGACGAATTGAACCCAAGAGATCAATATGGCACAAGATAAGATATTATCAAAGGAGGACAATTGAATTCAAATACAAGAAGAGTTGTCATGGTAATCAAAAGATCAAAATTTTTCTAAAATGTGATTGAGTAACTCCTATCATATTCTAGATCCTATGTCCTAGTCGCAGGCTCATAATTAGTACTCTAAGTCGAGCACCATTACGAGATCACACTAATTACGACACTGACCTGCATGGGCCGCCACAAAAATGTGTCACGACCCGTACCCTATTTAGGGGCACGAGAACGTGGGTACGTCTAGCCTACGCCGCAGTGTCGGCGGTAGAACGCTGTATAGGTCCTCTATAACATCTAACATCTAACAACAAGATATATAAACCTGTCATCTCCGTACGGAGGTATAATATAACATCTCAACTCTATATCTCAATCACAAGTCTAGGGAAGATAGAGCACGATACGAAATCAGATAAAAGGAAGAAACTGAATATAAATAGAGTTATCACACCACACAAAGTAGATGTTTAACACAAATAAATACAAGTCCTGAAATATAACTAAGTCTCAACTAACAATCGGAATAATCCGATACAAACTGAAAACTAAAAATACTAGACTAGAGTAAGCACCCTCTACTGAGCTAGATGCTCCTCGGGCTCCTGAGTGTCACCCTCATGTGCCCCATAGAAGGTAGGACAGTCACCATCATCATCTGTAATATTTTCAACAGGTCCAGTCAGGACAAGAACGAGTACAAAACAACAGTTCTAGTTATACGATATTGAAAATATAGCAGTAGATAGAGAGAATATATTAGGTAAAGTAGAGCATACATGTATCCTGGCAGAGTATATCAAAACTGTAATAAGATAAGGCAAGAAAACAATGTATAACATGTACGAAATCTGGAACTGCTATCTATGTGAGTTTAGCACTAGTTTCAACATGTGATCGGCTTAGAACTTGATCCAATATTTGGCCTGGCTAATCATACGTGAGTGTATGATTAACACTATACAATGAGGATACTATAGTGATACAATAATGATACAATATAATACTATGGGGTATTGATCACATATCTACGCTAACCCCCCCCATCCCTGACTAATATAGTGGATCCAGTCATGACACGTATTCTCTGAGGAGGTCGCGAGCCTACGCAGGAATCGTATCTATATAATGAACAATAAACAATGAAGACTTGCCCAGTGTATACCATATATAAGAGGAATAACATCTTATGACGGGATCCAGACAATATCAATCCGCGTGCACCATGTGTCAAGAGAACAAGGATATCTACACTAAATACTAGAAATAAAGACGATATCATAAAACAAAAATATTATTAGAGAATGTACTCGCCTGTGGTCCTGAGCTGATAAGGTAAACAGACGCTCAGAGTAATCACAGACCTAAAGATGAGATACTACAAGTCAAAACATGGTTTAATAATGAAAGGAAGGCTAATCGAGTCATGATATGCAAGTCTAAGTCAAAACTAGGTCAAACTAAGTCACACCAAGCTAAACTAGGTCACACTAGGTCAACCAAGGTCAAACAAGGTCACAGGAAGTCAATCCAAGTCAAACTAGGTTAATCTGGGTCAAAGATTGACTTACAGTTGACTTTTGGTTAAAAAGTCAACTCTGGTCAACTCTGGTCAACACTAAGTCAACCCTGGGTCAACCTTAGGTCAAACAAGTCAAATGTTGACTAACAATTGATTTTCAGTCAACTGGTCAACTCTGGTTTGGTTTCGGTTAATTCTAAGTCAAGTGTTGACTTGAAGTTGACTTTCGGTCAAAAAGTCAACTCTTGGTCAACGGGGGTTAAGACTAGTCTAAACTATCCTCATCTAGTCATTACCTACCAAGACAACCTATTTCTAAGCCCATCTAGCAATCAGAAATCCAATACCTTACATTACCCTATATCCCATAATTTACCCTTACAAGGTATTCCCGATACCTTGTCCATTACAAAGGAAACCCCTCTAGATCTCAGGATACTAGCCTAGGCTTCTTAGGATAGCTAGATACTATCCTATCTAGGGTTTACCAACCAAAAAATCTAGGGTTCTTGGGCATCTAATCCATCTTATCTTCCATGTTGGTCATCTCAACATTACCTTAGGGTATCGTCATGATACGCTATGGTATCTTGAGATACCACACTCTATCTTCTATCCAACCTTCTTAGTTTACTCTCCCACACTCTCCTAGTGTCTAGGTTAGCCCTCTCTACTAGTCCACTAGGATATTAACCTAGTTTGGATACTAACTTAACTAACTCACTACTAACACTACACCAGCACCAACTCTAACACCAACCTCAAAACCCACACTAACTAGACACTCAACCCACACTAGACACCACTCAACTAGGCACTAACTAAGGGTTTATATAGGCTTCTAGTGGATCAATTTGTGGGGCAACATGGGGTTCAAATGGTATATGTATTGAATGGAAAATTGAATGGATGAAAGAGTGAATGAATGGAAGACAAATGAATGAAATGGAATGCATGAATGTATGAATGGAAAGGTGAGTGAATAGATGATACTAAAGGCTAATGTGGGCTGATATTGGGGCTGTCTAATGGACTAATTTTGGGGGTCCTATAGGGCTATCCTATGGGCTAACATATGGCTGTCAAATGTGTCAATATGTGGACTGATTTGGAGTTGCTTATAGGCTATTTAAGTGGACTGATTTGGACTGAATTGGGGCTGTCCATTGGCTGATTTGTAGGTGAATATGGGGTGATATATGGCTGAATGTAAGGGCTGCTTATAGGCTGATTTGGAGTTGATTTGTAGGGCTGTTCATGGGCTGAATATATGTGCAAACATGGGCTTATATGTGGCTGAAATATGGTGATATAGGGGCTGTTTTCAGGACAGCAATAGGTTGGTTTAGGACTGCTAATGGTGGCTGAATTTGGGACTGGTTTGTGAGTGAATTGGGCTGTCAATGGGGGTCAAGTATAGGGCTGTCCATGGGGTGTTAAGGGGCAGATATTGGGGGTTAATAACGGGCTAAATTGTGTGTCAAGAGGGGGCTGGAATGGGATGGTCTAGGGGCTGTGTTTCTAAGGGCTAATGCCCCTACACACTGCTGCAATCAGCAGCACCTAGCTGCTGCTACTAGGGGTTGTCAATGCCCCTGAAATCAGTCCCCCTTGTGGGGACTATATCATGCTAGCTGCTGCCTAGGGGCAGCAGCTCCCCCTTCCCTTCCTTCACCTATCTCACTATCTCTAAATCTCTAATCACTCTCAATTTCTCGTTATACAACACACACACACAATCCAAAAGCCAACTCTACCACCACTCTCTATATCCATCTCTTTATGTATATGTCACACTCACACACACATATTTATATCTACATATATAGACACACCCACACACACACATGGATACATACACATATATATTTATATATGGACACACACACACATATTCCTAAATGACCCAAAATCTTATCCGAATACCCAAATCTTGCAATTCTACCCTCTAGGGCTTAGACACGTGTCCCACACAAGAAATCTAACTCGCGCACGCGAGCGGAAACGAGAAACGAGGCCCGAATGGCCAAATGGCCATTCTGGCGACTCCGGGGTGTCTGATTCTCGATACCGCGTGATACGGACACCAAACCTATCCGGATTCGATCCAATCTCTACCCACGAGTTCTAAATAATGATTAGAATCTATTCTAAGTACTAACTTGTCAATTCTAGTGTCGGTGCAAAAAGTCACCCGTGTGTTGGAACCCGAAAATCCCGAAAAAGCCTATTTTTATGATTTCTCGCAAAACGACCCCACGTATCCAAATATGGACATGTACCTAGCCTCATCTCACCCAAACTAACCTAATTAGGTCTAATTAGGCTAGAGATAACACCCAAATATGTCAATTTAGGATTTTTCCCAAAATTGGTACTAAACCTAGCCCAAAAGTCCCGAATTGAGTCCAATGGGTTCCAAACCTCTTCTAATGGGTTTTCCTACGTCTCGGGTATTCTCTAATATACAAATAACATTAATTATGAGCAATTACAAGAGTTAGAGTTAGGGTTTACCTCTTGGGAGTTGGAATCCCAAGGAAAAGCCCCAAAATTGGTTCTTTTTGGGTCAAGAGCCAAATCTAAGCTTCCAACCCCTCCATGCTAGGTTCTACCTAGATAAAAATCACAAATAAGAGATAAACAAGGGTTAGCACCAAGATTAGAGAGATATCTAGAGTATGGAAGAGAATTAGAAGAGATTTGACTTACTTTGGAGCTTAAAATCCAAAGGGAAAAGAAAGGGGTCTTTGTAGAATGAGAGAAAGGAGAAGAGAGATAGAGTTTTTCTTGAAATGGGAAGAAGAGAGGGAGTGTTGCTGCTGGCCGGCCACAATTTAGAGGGTTGGGAGCATTTGGCAATTTACCAAAATGCCCTCCAAGTCAAAGAAATGAGTGATTTTGAGTTGGGGTCAAAATGGTAACTTGAAAACTCCAAATTTCAAGTTCTAAATCTAATTCTAATCCCTAATCCCACTAAAATCAAATGGGATTAGTCGAATATAAATATCTGGATTTGGTCATGACAAGTTGGTCGGTTCCAGTTGGGTCCCGATCAGAGTCTAAGCTACCCCGGGTCCCCGATACAAGTCGGAATGAGCTGAAATTCGAACCCGACTCAAATAACCCCAAAACAATATCATAAACAATAAAATAAATTTCAAAAATATTCAAAAATACAAAATAACAAAAATACCCCTGTTTCTGAAAACTGGGGGTGACAGAGGACTACCCCAGGAGTTCAGGGGATGCTACCACCATCGCCCCAGGGGACAGTTGATGTGGCGCAGTGTTTTGCTTTCATGCAGCAGATAATGGAGATGTAGCGACGCCAGGTAGAGGACATGAGGCAGGGCATTGATAATGCCCACCAGTTAGCGATGATGGCAGTGGAGAAGGTGACTGCCCAACCCCAAGAAGGGCAGATTCAGCCGTACCAGCCGAGGACTCCAGGTATTCAGGATTTCCAGAAGATGAGGCCGTGGGACTTCAAGGGTACGGAGGGTATCCTTTATGCGAACGACTGGATCGAGCACATAAAGGAGATTTTTCGTCTCGCAGAGATACCGGCTAGACTCCAGGTGGAAGCAGCGGGCAGCATGATGCAGGACCTTGCCCGCACTTGGTACCAGACCGACCCCAGGGTTGGTACTACGGGGCAAACTTGGGAGGCTTTTAAGAAGCTTTTCAAGGAGAAGTTCTTTCCCGACACTGCACTTGGCGCATTGGAGATGCAGTTTGAGAACCTGGTTCAGGGGAACCAGACTGTAGAGGAGTACGCCGGGGAGTTCTGCCACCTGGGCAGATTTGTGGAGGGCCTTAGCGAGACAGCGAAGGCTAGGAGATTCAGGAAGGGTTTGGTTAAGGAAGTCAAGTCCTTAACCAAGAGCAACATGAATGCTACATTTGAGAAGATTTTGATGGGAGCCATGGCAGCAGAGGATGATTTGGAGCTGAAGCAAAAGAGAGGTCGTGATTCCCATACAGCCGATGGCAGTGGAGGATCGGTCAAGAAGTCCTATTTTCAGCAGCAGCATCAGCAGAGGTCCTTCCAGCAGCAGAGGTCGTTCCAGCAGGCACAGTAGAGACAGGGTCAGCAGGCACCGAGACAGCAGTATGCCACCATTTGTGACTTCTGTAAGAAGCCAGGGCACAGGTGGAGTGAGTGCAGGAAAAGGCTAGGCAAGTGCCTACTCTGTGGTTCATCGGAGCATCAGTTGAGGGAGTGTCCTGAGGCTTTCGAGCGTAAGGGACAGGGAGCAGGAACCAAGGCTCCAGTGGAGCAGCAGAGGGGACCCTTGCCGACTCAGCAGCAGAAGTTTGTTCAGCACCAACAACAGACTAAAGGAGGCCAGCAGGGACGAGCTTTCGCCATGGCAGCGGAGGATTCCGAGGCAGCAGGTGATCTGATAGCAGGTTCTGTTCTTATCGACTCTTTTTCCGTATTCGCATTATTTGATTCGGGTGCTTCCCATAGCTTCGTGTCTGTATCTTTTGCCATTAGACACCAGCTTTCTTCTGAACCTTTGCCTAGGACTTGTAAGATCACGACTGGGGGTGGTATTATCCTCGTCAATGATGTTTGCAAGGATCGGAGAGTAGTTTTGGGAGGCCGAGAACTAGATATGAGTCTGCTCGTGATGCCACTACCGAACTATGATATTGTACTCGGTATGGATTGGTTGAGCAGGTACCATGCCAGTATAGATTGCCGCGGGGGTAGAGTACTATTCAGCATGCCAGGAGAGCCAGAGTTCGAGTTCACCAGGCGGAAGTCTGTAACGCCCCAGTCCTAAAATACTTAGGACTAGGTACGTATCCATGCCAGCTGCATACATACGAAGCATACTCCAATATATGGAAACCTCGTATGAATACATAAGCTATAAAATGCAGTAAACCAAGAGTAATCTAATCTCATCCACAAATGAAGAATAAAGATATCATATAATCAATTGTAATAAGTCTTTGTACAATACGTTGGGCGGAGACAAATCCACTACCAACAAGTAAGGAAAAATATACATGGAAACGAAAATGATTTAGCGGAAGTAGGAAAGAAAGACCTAAGGCATGTCATCTCCGAATGAATAGAGAAGATCGCGACCTCGACTAGAACACCTGCAATATCACAGAAGCACACACCTGGAAAGATAACCAGGTCCTCAGAGGGACGTAACAAGATACATGAAAAATATGCCATAAATACTGAATACAAAATATGCCACAAAGAATATAAGTGACAAGACAACAATAAGGTAATCTAACCGTACTACTGTGTTCATGCAGTTAAGAAAAACCTCCAACGCATGGGTATCTGGCTCAGTAGCAGTAACTCAGGCATGGTCCCATCAGGATACCAGGGACCTCAAAGCGTAACATTCCTCGAATGTCAGAGGCCAGCAGTATCAGTAATAGGAAAGTGCATAAGGACCCATACGTTAAGGAACTGTTCTTTCCACCCAATGCCTAACAGAGTCACATCCATGTCTCTTATACCTCTACTAACTGCTAAGTCTCCTAACATGCCTCTATTAGCAGTTGGCCCTAACGCATGCACATGGGGGATCAGCCCACACGCAAGGACCTCTACATGCTACTCGTCTCACACATCCTTGTGGTACAACTGTGTCGAGGCATATGTAATACACTACAAACGGTAGTCCCCTAACTCTAAGTTCATATGCAATCAAAGGATAGTAACAAAGTAACTAATAATCACTGAGCATGTAGTAAATCAAGAACTGTAATAACTAGAAATAATAAACAGTAATATGTAAATAAATGCAGACTGAATGTAAACAGTATAATGGCAAGGTATCTTGCCTGATTCTGTGGTGTAAATATGAAACGCCGCTCCCGCGTCCACGCCTCCGGAACCCGACGCTCCTAGATAATTAATTAACTAAATTAAGTCACTACTTATGAAACTTACGACACGACTTAAATAGTCAAAGTAATGTGTTAAAATTATATTCAATCTAATGTGTTAAAATTATATTCAATCTCTCGTGGAACCATTTAGATCTATACAATCACACACAGGTTCCACGAGACATCGAAACACAGTTTTAGGGTTTCTAACTTTTAATTAGTCGGTTATGCCCCTACTTCAATAACATACTTAAAAATCATATAAAAATGATAAAAATAATATTTAAAATAATTTTCTATATATTTATCTCTGAAATTCCAGAATTAATATTTCTAAAGACATTTACGACTGGTTGATTACTAAGTCAGCTAGTCTACCCGAAACTCGCCCGGAACATAGTTAATGACTCAAAATTGCTAAAATAACCAAAAATATATTTTAAATAACAATAAAATACTTTATTTCATAGAATAATATTAGAGGTACAAGGGTTGAGTTATACTACAAGTTTGGGATATTTTAGGTTAGCCGGTTACCCGAAATTAGCTAGTTTTGACCTACAATTTTTTCGACCAGATTTGAGTTGCTAAAATTGTGGAAAAATACTTAAAAATCCTAATTTATGTATATAAACACACATAAAATTCAGTTTCAAAAATAGGCACCAATAACTCATAGTTCCTTCACAATGGGGTTAATTTTGATCCTACCGACATATGAATATTATGCCTATATTTTATGAAATCTTTATGGATGATTATACCTAACCAAATCCATCAAAATATAATTTTTACATAATTAATAACATATTTTCTACAAAATTTTAGCAAAAGTTTTTAGAAGAAAAGATTAGGGTTCGTACCAAAGATCCTTGCTAGAAAGGGTGATGATGACTTCTCTTCACCAAAGCCCCAATCTTTTCCGCTATCCTCGCTTGCTAATCCTCTCTTGGTGAGTATGGGATAGTTTATAATGGCTATAGAGGATTGGATGGGGGAGATGGAGTTTTTAGGGTTTATTTTGAGGGGTTTCGGGGATGTATGGTGGAGGAGATGAGTTTTTTTTTTGTGAAGGATGGAGAGATGTGCAATGGAGGAGATGATGTATGGAGGCTATGGGGAGTTTGTTGCTGCCAAAATTATGGATAGGGAGAGGGTTTTGGTCAGCCAAAGGTGAGGGAGAGAAAGATTTGGATTTGGTTAAGATTTGGGATAAGTTGGTATATTTAAATGTATCCTTAAATAAATTTTAAGCAATCTAGGATTTAAATCCTATTTAATTTGATGCATTCGGCCATGGGGGGGTTGCTTGGCCAAAATTATCATGGTGGGGGTCCACTTGGCATGATTTGGTTGTTTGGTGAGTTGGCAAGTTGATTGGATTGAGGATTTAAAAAGGGGTTTCCTAATATAGAACTATTTAATTCTATCTATGTAATTACACTAAAAAATCTGAATTAAATACAAATAAATGTAATTATTAATATTTATTAATGCCCAACATGCCTACATAGGGTTGGGTTTGGCTTGGAAGAGGTTTGGGAAGGTTTTGTGCAACCGGGTCTCCTAAAAAGTCATAAAGGCTTTCTTAACTAATTAATTAAATAAAAATATAACTTGTGCCATAATTTGAATGGTTAACATGCAAGAGATTACAATATGACCCTGGCATTCCTAACATGGCTAGCATACTAGTTAAAGCACCCGACTATGCTAGGCATGCCATACTTTCTAGTCGTCTTGCATATTTAAACTCAACCATGGCTATAGTCATTTTATATAATATAAATAAGATAAAAATAAATTAGAATTAAATAAAATCCAAAAATAATTTAAATATTCCTTTAAATTATAAGGGTTTTACATCCTACCCAACTTATGACAATTTCGTCCTCGAAATTAAAAATAATCATAATATCAAGAATTACGAGATTTTGTACGGAGGGAGAGTAGGTACTTCAAATCTTAGCTCAATTTTTGAAAGGATGGAGGGGTGGTTGTCATAGAAATCCCAATTGACCTCATATTCTACAAGATGGGGTATGCTTCCTTCCAGACTCTACCCAACTTATAGAAGTTGGCCACCGGTAAAGATCGTCGTCATTACAAGACTTTGAGGAGGACAATTTCTAGGGAGGGGTACGAGAATAATGGACACTTCTGACCGCAGTCTTGGATTCTAAGTGAGCCTTGATAACACCATAATGTTCTTGGTCAATAACAACTATAAGAAAGTTACTACAAGCAAATATTGTCACTCTAGGGGTCATGCTTCTGACAAGCTGATAGTGTCCTCTGGTTGGAATATACTAAGGTGTGTCGGTTCAGAAAGATTCGTTCTACGTCTAACATGGGAAACTAAGAAGTGAGCTTGAAAACTTAGGGAAGAAGAATTTATGGCCAAGTGATGAGAATCGATGATAATTAAATAACCCAGGCTATAGAATATGATTAGGCAAGTGTTTTGAAAACTCTAAATCAAAACGACTAATACGTGTAGGCTGATGTTTGATGTTGTTTAGGAGGCATGCGCTTGCTTGTTGAAAGGCATACGTCATAGGTGTGCGTCTTGCATAGATCTTGAGTATTCAGTTTAGTTAAGGGAATGGGTCGATGTTTGCATAGGTAAAATCGAATAGGTCGAATTTGGGTCTCTATGGTTTGTTTTGAGGAAACAATGTGTCATACACGTGGTGTAATTTTTAAATGGAGCACTGGAAAGTTCGTTTACGTGGGACATGTATGTCATGTGAGTAGCATGACTAGTCTAGTTCGTGAGTGTGAACTTTGTCGAAAGGAAAAGGCTAGCATTTTGCTTCAATTATCAAAATCACGGTCGAGGATATCACATGATACGAATATGGGTCGACGTTATGAACCGTTGAATTATTAGCCTAATTGGAACCAATTATTTCCATCCACTTGTTAATTCCAAAATCTTACGTTCCTTAGAGAGGCTTGCGATCTATTTGCCTCAAAAAAAAATTGCTATTGATTTAAACAAAAAAATGATTCTATGATTGACTTGAAGAATTTAGGTTGCAATCTATTACCGTAGTTATCTAAACGCACGAGCAAAGGGTTATAAAATGCAAAATAAAAGATCGTTTCATAAATTCCATACAGACGGAAGAACAGTCACGATTGTAATCCCATTCTGAGAGGTAGAGTATAATAAGTTCAATGTTCTACCCAACTTATAGAAGTTGGTTAATCGGGGAAAGCACCGTAATGGGGCTTCTAAGAAGGTCAAATTTTAATTAGGTATATGAAATTATGAGGTATTTCCAATCATAGTCACGAACCCTATAGGAAGTCTAGGTATTATCTATTTAATATGGCCCATATATTAATTATGTTTGGTCAAGACAGTATGAGAGGTCTTGGTCAAGTATATCCAGAAGCAAGTTGGTACCGAGAGATGCATAACATAGGCTACGAAGTGATGCAGTTACGAAATCTATGGAAGGAGAATTAGTGAGCTAAGAGGTGGGACCTATATAATAGGGGTGAGGGCCTATTCATCAAGTTTGGTTTTATAGTCCCAATATGGCGATAGGCTATGATGGGTTTAACTGAGTCTCAATAGGTTCCCTAATTGGACTTCAATCTTTGATTGCATGAACTTTAGATTTTAATCTATAGTGGCTGGACAAAATTTTGTAGAATTTTAAACCATCCCTATTAGGTTAGGGTAATGTAGAGTAGGTTCAAATTCAAGTGGTTGGGCAAATTTCCCGTAGGGTTGGTAGAATAGGTTCTGTAAGTCGTGAGAAGTGCCTTCCATGACTTTTGTGTTTAAGTAGCACACAAGGCCTCTATTGAGTGGCACACTAGTGGCATGTGCGTAGACGGCTTCGAGTAGATCACAACCATATATTGGGCCAAAAGATTTGAGTCAAGGTTGGATCTCTAACTGCAGTCCGAAAGTACATCGGTGTTATGGTAAGGGTTATCGCTAGTCCCTTGTGACCTGAAAGTCGTATCATAATAATAGAGTCCAAGGAGATGTGTTTGTGTGGGACATGATATGTCTACTTGAAGGTGGACTCGTTTAAGTTTTGCATATAAATTTTGTTGGAAGGTAACAGCTAGTATTACACTTCAAATATCAAAGTCACGGTAAGGGACACCAAAAGTTCTAAAAAGAAAGTGGGAGTTCACGAGTCACTAATTTATCATCCTAGTGAGAACCAATTTACCTCAATCAATCGGTGATCCCCAAATTCATAAAAGTAAGAATGGCTTACAATCTATTCACTCTAGAGGCTCGGATATGGTTTTAGGAATAAAGAGGTTAGGAATATTTGAGTCGCGATATTGTACCTTGATATTTGGTAATAATAAGTCACGATGTGATCGATAACATGATAGGGTAGTTATGAATCAGTTTCGAGGATTGTACCCCGAGTCCTAATAAATGGAAATGATCGAGTACAGTGGTACCTGAGTCGATAAGATGGAATGACCCGCTTGTCCATGGTATACGAGAGTCTATCGGTGGAATAACAAACCCTAAAGCACGTCATGGGAAAGATCCCTAACTACTAAGTCGTTAATTTCTATTTGTGTCAAACCTGCCAGACTATAGTCACAAGCATTCTAGAGGTATTAAATGTAGTGCTCATGCATCACTTGTTGATTACTAATACAACATAATGACGGGGCGTCATGCTACAGATTTTGGCTAAGCTGGTGAATGTATTGTTCTAATATTATGTCACTTCTTTGATAATAGAATTTTGTACCTAGAGTAACATCTGCTGAATCTCTAATCTTGGAATGGGTGTCTACCACAGTCCTTGCAATGCTTGTCGTTGTTTTGGTCTATTCTTCTCTGTCTAAACTGTGGGGGCCTAGTCAAGTAAGGTTTGAGTTAAGGCATATGGGTTGCTAGTTAAGCCAAGAATCAAGATAAATATTTGGAGACTCACAATAAATGATTCCTAGAGATTAGATAGTCTCATAGGTTTGTGGCTTACCCAAGAGTAAGATCTTACTCATCTTTCAAGCTCAAATGACTAGAAGGTCACGATATTACTATTAGGGTCGAGGGAAGGACGAGCAACTTTTGACAAGGTTGTAGTTATATGGCTTGGCCGATGGTTACTATACTTGTGTATATAACCACCATGGCCATAGGGATACTCTGTATTTATCTATCAAATACGAGTGTTCGTCTTTCCAATCAGTAAAAGACAAAAGCAATAAAGAGTTCAAGAAAGATGTCATTGAATACAATTACGTAATTCAAAAGCAAATGTATAATTCAAGAGGAATTGTCAATGCAGTCGCGGATGAGATCCTAGATACCTCTATATCTCAATCCACGTGGAATAATCATATGAAGAGCGAACCAAGTGCACTATGGTTGATCAGACCATAATACATTGATTCTAATTAGACAATATGCTTATGGGCGTCCCCAGTATACATATGTCCTGAACAAGCTCGACAAAGAATAAGCTTGCAAAACTAGGCTATAAATAGCGTCGTCATTCATGGTAGTTTAAAGTATAAGTATGGGAGAATACGTTGAAAGCAGTAATAAATAGTTCGAGTTTCACAAGGATCTAAGTCTTATCCGGTGTGCTTGCGTATACAGTCGTCCTACTGGTTTTTGTATCAGGCCTTAGTTGACCAATGGGTATGGGCTACGAAATCTTTATATTCTAGGTAAACATCTCTCCTACACTAGCATATAATCATTATCACTCTGTTACACTTTAATACTAGGTTAAAAGGATACGGGTGGTAGGTTGTAGTCATACTACTCAACTTATGAAATCAACTAATAGAGTAATTGAGGAATATAACACGTATACTCGTATGAGTTATCTTCTAACCTCCCTATTCAACACAAAAAAAGATAAGATTTGCAGTAAAAGAAATCAAGCAGAAGGAAATCAAGATAATTGAACGAGAGTTCGAGATTTGGAATTGAGGGAGGAAGTCAAGCTTGTGGATGAGATTCCTATATCCTAATCCTATATGCAGGTTCACATCGGTACAGTAGCATAACCGATGTGACAAACTAGACCTGCATGGGCCACCACAAAAACATGTAACGCCCCAGTCCCAAAATACTTAGGACTAGGTACGTATCCATGCCAGCTGCATACATACGAAGCATACTCCAATATATGGAAACCTCGTATAAATACATAAGCTGTCAAATGTAGTAAACCAAGAGTAATCTAATCTCATCCACAAATAAAGAATAAAGATATCATATAATCAATTGTAATAAGTCTTTGTACAATACGTTGGGCGGAGACAAATCCACTACCAACAAGTAAGGAAAAATATACATGGAAATAGAAATGATTTGGCGGGAGTAGGAAAGAAAGACCCAAGGCACGTCATCTCCGAATGAATAAAGAAGATCGCGACCTCGACTAGAACACCTGCAATATCACAGAAGCACACACCTGGAAAGATAACCAGGTCCTCAGAGGGACGTAACAAGATACATAAAAAATATGCCATAAATACTGAATACAAAATATGCCACAAAGAATATAAGTGACAAGACAACAATAAGGTAATCTAACCGTACTACTGTGTTCATGCAGTTAAGAACAAACCTCCAACGCATGGGTATCTGGCTCAGTAGCAGTAACTCAGGCATGGTTCCATCAGGATACCAGGGAGCTCAAAGCGTAACATTCCTCGAATGTCAGAGACCATCAGTATCAGTAATAGGAAAGTGCATAAGGACCCATACGTTAAGGAACTGTTCTTCCCACCCAATGCCTAACAGAGTCACATCCATGTCTCGTATACCTCTACTAACTGCTAAGTCTCCTAACATGCCTCTATTAGCAGTTAGCCCTAACGCATGCACATGGGGGATCAGCCCACACGCAAGGACCTCTACATGCTACTCGTCTCACACATCCTCGTGGTACAACTGTGTCGAGGCATATGCAATACACTACAAACGGTAGTCCCCTAACTCTAAGTTCATATGCAATCAAAGGATAGTAACAAAGTAACTAATAATCACTGAGCATGTAGTAAATCAAGAACTGTAATAACTGGAAATAATGAACATTGATATGTAAATAAATGCAGACTGAATGTAAACAGTATAATGGCAAGGTATCTTGCCTGATTCTGTGCTGTAAATATGAAACGCCGCTCCCGCGTCCACGCCTCCGGAATCCGACGCTCCTAGATAATTAATTAACTAAATTAAGTCACTACTTGTGAAACTTACGACACGACTTAAATAGTCAAAGTAATGTGTTAAAATTATATTCAATCTAATGTGTTAAAATTATGTTCAATCTCTTGTGGAACCATTTAGATCCATACAATCACACACAGGTTCCATGAGACATCGAAACACAGTTTTAGGGTTTCTAACTTTTAATTAGTCGGTTATGCCCCTACTTCAATAACATACTTAAAAATCATATAAAAATCATAAAAATAATATTTAAACTAATTTTCTATATATTTATCTCTGAAATTCCAGAATTAATATTTCTAAAGACATTTACGACTGGTTGATTACTAAGTCAGCTAGTCTACCCGAAACTCGTCCGGAACATAGTTAATGACTCAAAATTTCTAAAATAATCAAAAATATATTTTAAACAAAAATAAAATACTTTATTTCATATAATAATATTAGAGGTACAAGGGTTGAGTTATACTACAAGTTTAGGACATTCTAGGTCAGCCGGTTACCCGAAATTAGCTAGTTTTGACCTACAATTTTTTCGACCAGATTTGAGTTGCTAAAATTGTGAAAAAATACTTAAAAATCCTAATTTATGTATATGAACACACATAAAATTCATTTTCAAAAATAGGCACCAATAACTCATAGTTCCTTCACAATGGGGTTAATTTTGATCTTACCGACATATGAATATTATGCCTATATTTTATGAAATCTTTATGGATGATTATACCTAACAAAATCCATCAAAATATGATTTTTACATAATTAATAACATATTTTCCACAGAATTTTAGTAAAGGTTTTTAGAAGAAAAGATTAGGGTTCTTACCAAAGATCCTTGCTAGAAAGGGTGATGATGACTTCTCTTCACCAAAGCTCCAATCTTTTCCGCTATCCTCACTTGCTAATCCTCTCTTGGTGAGTATGGGATAGTTTATAATGGCTATAGAGGATTGGATGGGGGAGATGGAGTTTTTAGGGTTTATTTTGAGGGGTTTCGGGGATGTATGGTGGAGGAGATGAGTTTTTTTTGTGAAGGATGGAGAGATGTGCAATGGAGGAGATGATGTATGGAGGCTATGGAGAGTTTGTTGCTGCCGAAATTATGGAGAGGGAGAGGGTTTTGGTCAGCCAAAGGTGAGGGAGAGAAAGATTTGGATTTGGTTAAGATTTGGGATAAGTTGGTATATTTAAATGTATCCTTAAATAAATTTTAAGCAATCTAGGATTTAAATCCTATTTAATTTGATGCATTCGGCCATGGGGGGGTTGCTTGGCCGAAATTATCATGGTGGGGGTCCACTTGGCATGATTTGGTTGTTTGGTGAGTTGGCAAGTTGATTGGATTGAGGATTTAAAAAGGGGTTTCCTAATATAGAACTATTTAATTCTATCTATGTAATTACACTAAAAAATATGAATTAAATATAAATAAATGTAATTATTAATATTTATTAATGCCCAACATGCCTACATAGGGTTGGGTTTGGCTTGGAAGAGGTTTGGGAATGTTTTGTGCAACCGGGTCTCCTAAAAAGTCATAAAGGCTTTCTTAACTAATTAATTAAATAAAAATATAACTTGTGCCATAATTTGAATGGTTAACATACAAGAGATTACAATATGACCCTGGCATTCCTAACATGGCTAGCATACTAGTTAAAGCACCCGACTATGCTAGGCATGCCATACTTTCTGGTCGTCTTGCATATTTAAACTCAACCATGGCTATAGTCATTTTATATAATATAAATAAGATAAAAATAAATTAGAATTAAATAAAATCCAAAAATAATTTAAATATTCCTTTAAATTATAAAGGGTTTTATAGAGTCAGAGTAGAGCAGCAGAGTTTTCTGCGGAGTTTCAGCAGAGGAGCAGAGCGTGCCACATCCACTGATAGCTGAGTTTATGGATGTATTTCCGGTGGAGTTGCCAAGGTTGCCTCTGGACAGGGATGTGGAGTTCTCTATAGACTTGATACCCGGTGCAGAGCCGATATCTCAACATGTCTATAGAGTGAACAATAGTGAGCTTGTGGAGCTGAAAAAGCAGGTGGATGAGTTGCAGGACAAGGGCTTCATCCGATCGAGTTCTTCACCGTGGGGTGCGCTAATACTCTTTGTACCGAAGAAGGATGGGTCGGTACGGATGTGTATCGACTACAGGGTACTCAACAACCTCACGATCAAGAACAAGTACCCGCTGCCGAGGATCGATGACATGTTCGATCAGCTGAGCGGAGCGAAGGTATTTTCTAAAATTGATCTGAGGTCAGGATATCATCAGGTGAAGGTGAAGAAGGAGGATATTCCGAAGACAGCTTTCAGGACTCGGTATGGCCAGTTTGAGTTCATGATGATGCCGTTTGGGTTAACTAACGCCCCGACGGTGTTCATGAACTTGATGAACAAGGTGTTCCACCAGTACTTGGACAAGTTCGTGGTGGTGTTCATCGATGACATTTTAGTGTATTCGAAGACCCCAGAGGAGCATGAGGAGCATTTGAGAGTGGTTCTGGAGACTCTCAGGAAGGAGCAACTTTACGGCAAGCTCTCGAAGTGTGAGTTCTTCTTGGATCGAGTTGACTTCCTAGGTCATGTGGTGTCCGGAGATGGGTTCTCAGTCGACCCGAAGAAGATCAGAGCAGTTGAGGCGTGGACAACACTGAGTTCAGTCGCAGAGATCAGGAGCTTTCTGGGATTGACAGGATACTACAGGAGGTTTGTTCAGGATTTCTCCCAGATTGCAGACCCATTGACTAGGCTGACCCGGAAGGACGCAGAGTTTGTCTGGTCAGAGGAGTGTCAGGTTGCTTTTGATGAGCTGAAGAAGCGACTGACGACAGCCCCAATTTTGACATTACCATCAGGATCAGGCGGGTTCACTATCTACAGTGACGCCTCAGGGAAGGGTTTGGGTTGTGTCTTGCAGCAGCATGGGAAGGTGATTGCCTATGCATCCAGGCAGTTACGTCCGCATGAGAAGAACTATCCTACCCATGATTTGGAGTTGGCGGTGGTTATCTTTGCTCTGAAGCCGTGGAAGAACTATCTATACGGAGAGCGTGTGGAGATCTTCACAGACCACAAGAGCTTGAAGTATGTGTTTACACAAAAAGAGATCAACATGAGGCAGCGCCGATGGTTGGAGTTGATGAAAGACTTCGACATTTCATTGTAGTACCATCTAGGGAATGCCAACGTGGTTGCCGATGCCTTGAGTAGGTATCCGATAGCTATGTGTTTGATGATGGATCGTCACCTATTAGCAGATTTGGAGAGTTTGGGGATCGAGGTGATCGTGCCAGGAGTTCAAATACAGATGTGGGGCCTTCAGATTCAGTCAGACTTGATGGAGAGGATCAAGTCAGCTCAGTTCGATGATGTTACCCTGCGGTGTATTCGAGAGCAGGTTCGAGCAGGATTGGCAGATATAGAGTTCATCATTGCGGAGGATGACACATTGAGGCACGGTTCCAGACTGTGTGTGCCTAGCGAAGAGCTTTGGGAGCAGGTTATGCAGGAGTCCCATCGCTCTCAGTACACCATGCATCCATGTGCCAACAAGATGTTTAGAGATTTGAAGGAGCATGTATGGTGGTATGGAATGAAGCGGGAGGTAGCACGCTTCGTAGCCATGTGTCTAGTCTGTCAGCAGGTTAATGCAGAGAGGCAGAGGCCAGGAGGACTGTTGCAGCCATTGCCCATTTTGGAGTGAAAGTGGGAGCACATCACGATGGATTTTGTTTCTGTATTGCTGCGTTCACCAGGAGGGAAAGACGCAATTTGGGTCATCATGGACATGTTGACCAAATCGGCCCACTTTTTTCCATTCAAAGTGGGGACGTCTACGGAGAAGCTAGCGAAGTTGTATATGCGGCAGATTGTCAGGATACACGGAGTTCCGGTGAGCATTGTCTCGGATCGGAATAGTCGCTTTACTTTCCATTTCTGACGGAGTCTACAGACTAGTTTGGGCACTCAGCTCAAATTCAGTACTGCATACCACCCTCAGACGGATGGACAGTCAGAGAGGACTATTCAGACTCTCGAGAACATGCTGCGGACTTGTGTTCTAGATTTTGGAGGATCATGGGAGGATCACCTGCACTTGGTAGAGTTTGCATAAAACAACAGTTACCAGGCCAGCATTGGTATGTCACCATTCGAGGCGTTGTACGGACGTAGATGTCGTACTCCCTTGTCTTGGGATGATGTTGGAGAGTGAGCTTTATAGGGACCTGAGATGGTCGTTGATGCAGCTGAGAAGGTAAAGCTCATCAGGGATCGACTTCGCGTGGCGCAGGACAGACATCGGCATTGGACCGATAGCCATCGGAGACCTTTGCAGTTTGAGGTATAGCTTAGACTAGGATTAGAATCTTGTTGTTTGTGATTTTGTTGATTATGTAATTGTTCTAGTTAATTGAGACCATGTTTGTGCTAGGTTGGAGATATGGTATTCTAGAGGATTTTACCGACTCGAGGCACTATTCGTTTCGGTGGAGGAGGGAAGCTTAGCCCACGCTATGTCGGACCTTTCGTTATAAGCGAAAGGGTCGGTGACGTGTCATACAGACTGGACTTGCCCTCTTCCTTAGCGGAAGTCTACAATGTATTTCACGTATCGCAGTTGAGACGGTATGTGGCAGATCCTAGCTATGTACTAGACCATTCCGAGATTGAGGTGGGACCTACTCTCAGTTATCTAGAGCAGCCTGTGGAGATTCTGGACCGACGGAAGAAGGTGTTGCGGAACCAATCGATACCCTTAGTTCGCGTAGCTTGGAAGCATCACTCTCCAGGAGAGTCCACCTGGGAGAGAGAGGATGAGATGCGCGAACGATAACCCTATCTTTTCCAGTCTTGAGGTATGATTTTATCATTTTTAATCATACAGTTTGTCTTTAATTTCGAGGACGAAATTATTTTAATGGAGGTAGACTTGTAGCATCCACTTTTTCAAAGAAGGGTATTTTAGTCATTTTACCCATTTTGGCTGTTTTGTGATTTTCTAGATATGTTGATTTGTGTTGTGCTAGCAACTGGTTTAGCCTTAGAGGACATCGTATAGGAGCCTAACCATGCCTTAGAATTGTTAATTTTATTTTTAGAATTTATTTTAGGCTTGAGAGTATTTTTAAGGTTTTAATTGATTTTTTCTAGCCTTTTTGCATGCTTGCCTTTAAGCCTTTTTGACTTGGGCTTATTCTTACTTAAGAATGAGTTGGCCCAAGCGAAACCCTAACCCTAGCAGACCTATTCCTGGCCGTCCAACAGCAGTACCCCCCTCCCTCTTTCATTCATTTGTGAAGTTTGAGCCTCCACAAGCGAACCCTAAGAGATCCCCTTCTCCAAAACTCATATTTCCTTCATCCGGAGTCCGTTTCTTCCCAAACGAACTCCGTTGCACTCGTCGAGGAGAGGAGGATCTGCTGGAGCATTTCTAGCAAGGAGGCGGAGGCTTTTGCTTGAGGGAAATTGACCGACACGACAACCGAGGGGTTCCATTCATTGAGTTTTTGACACTCAATAGGTAAACCCTAATCTACCATAGTAAATATGGAATTTCTTTCATTTTTGCATCCATATAGGTGCCTTAGACTTTCCCACAAAATTTGGTTGGATTTCGACTTCGTTTAATGGCGGTATCGGACACGTGTCGGTCCTTTACGACACGTGTTCGACGAAATGCCGCTTAGGATAGAAAGTTGCTATTTTTCGATTCTGTCTTCATGGAAGTTTAGATAATATCATTTTGATAAACTTTTGTGAAGACGGATTTGATTTTGATGACGTTACAGCGACGTTTCGGGCATCGGACGCACGTGCACGGATCCCGTGCACGAGGCCGTGCGTCCCCTGCCTTCTGTGCGTTGTATCTCGATGCACATGCCGTATTTTCGTATGAAATTTCTTGAGCACGTGGGGGCAACCTCTGCCCCCATGTTCGTAAAATTTTACGGCTTTTCGTTGAACGAGCGCGGAGAAATCCGACGTGCACCGCTCAGCCGCACTGTGCATTCAGCATGTTTTTTTGTCGCTGAAACGGACTTCGTGCGCGCACACGACACAACGAAGACCTATTCCAGGACCTGGGACACGTCGACCTATACCTAGACTACCCGAGGAACCAACCCCAAGTCGTGGCGTGGCCCGACGAGAGAGCCACGATGGCGGAACCGCGCGCACGAGGGCGCGCGCACGTGCGCAGCAGGCCTCGCGCAGGTACGGGGCTACGTGCGCTATTTTGGCACGACGTGTCACTACGTGGCCGTGTCCTAGACCTACCCTAGGACCCCCCAGCTACGTGCAGAAGCACGGGGCTTTTCGTTGTGTGTGCGACGCTCAATCGAACGAGAACGCACGCACAAGCACGCGTTGTCACGCGGTATCGGGAATTTCCGATACACGTTCTGTGGACAGGACAAGGACACGATTTCGAACCCGAGAGTATACGAGCGCATCACGTGGGTCGAGACCAACGTTTATGCCGAGTTCACGGGTTCATTTGGTGTATATCTCATTTTGGGTCGTTGTGTGAAAAATGAATTTTCTTTAAATATGAATTTTTGAGTTTGAATGTGATAATTTGATTTCCAGCTACTTAACTTATAAAATCTGAGTTTTCAGTACATACATGAGTTTTTGGATTTGTAGGAACCAACCTTTGGGTTTATTTCATATTTTCTTATCAATTATGAGCATTTGCACTTTTCTCTATAGCTAGGTATACACACAACATATATATATATATATATATATATATATATATATATATATATATATATATATATATATATATATATATATATATATATATATATATATATATATATATATAACCCCGTTGAAACCCATTGCAAGCCTATATATGCGTTGAGAATGGGTTGAGGGGAGTTAGTTCCAGATTTTGATTCTTTAAATTATTTCAAACCATTGCCAATCTTTCCATTTGAGCATTTGTATATATATATATATATATATATATATATATATATATATATATATATATATATATATATATATATATATATATATATATATATATATATATATATTTAGTTTTCTTATTTTGTATATATGTATATAGTAGTATATTAAATTGTGGTATACCATGGTTATGTTTGGATGTTTTTAATCTCAGAATTTACTCTATTCAGTAATCTCCAGGTCTCACACACACACACACAATCATTTGTTAGAATTAGAGTTTGGCTTGTATTGTAAATACACATGTGTGTATATATACCTATGTGTGCATAGTTTGTATGCTTGAGAACCCTCTGAGAATAGATCGTAGTTGTGTATATAACTATAGGAGTCCTAGGACAGATTTGGCTTGTCATTTTGAGCCTAGTTTAGTCGAATTGGCCGACAAGTTGACCAAATTGACAAAAGTCGTCAAACTTGATCCAATTCAACTCAAACGAACTCCAAATGACCTAGAATTTTGTGTATGACCTAAAAATTAGTAGACAGACTAGTTGACCCAGGTTTGACCAGGTTTGACCAGCGTTGATCAGGTTTGACCAGAGTTGACCGAGGGTTGACTTTGACAAAAAGGGACCTAGAAGCATGTAGTCTTGCATTGTACCTATTTCTTTTGATATTGTAGACTTGGTTGTTACATGTGTATACTTTAAATATGTTTATACTGCCCCGGTTTAGCTACACTTCATTATCAGCAGTTCAGTTTGCCAGGCGAGTACATTCTCTGATCTTTTTATACTTCTTTGGATATGTTCTCTTGTTATAGACTAGTATACTTGATACTGACACGATGTTCACACGGATTAGTACCCTCTGGATATTTTCATGCGATGTTATCCCCTTGAATACATCGAGTATATCATGTTCATGTACTTTATCGTGGCCATCATGTACTCTATGTATTCATATTTATCCATGTGCACTTATGTGTTATTCATATACACTCATGACCATATGAGCCCCATGTATAAAGTAGTTGTTATCCATGTGCAATAACATATCATGTCTTGATCCTTGTGTATTGATTGGGGGCAGGGAGAGTGTAGTTGGTTATGTGATCATTATCCCCAGTAGGTATCCATGTGCAACTCCATAGTTTATCCATGCGCAACCCAAACCGTTTACATAACCAATTCATGCTCTAAATCACGTAGATGGTTACATTTCTCTATTTATCATATTATATCTCATCTTATAGTCTCTCTCTTATTGATTCTCTTTACAGCGATTCATGTATAGTTTTCTATAGTTTGCTTTATATGTCCAATCCTGATATGAACTATTGTGAGAGATATGTGCTCGTTCCGTCCTGATTGGGCATATTGAAAATTTTACAGGTGATTATGAAGAGTTCTGCCCTACTTATTATGGCATTAGCTTAGATGACACCGGTGACGTGGACCCTCAGGAGGATCCAGCAGTCGCTGAGGACTTGCCCCTAGTCTAGCTGTGACTTAGTACTTTATTTGTCTTTCTATTTGAGACATTATGAGTTGTACTTGAGATTTATTCTGGTGGTTTACACCTAGACTTTTATTTATATCTGTGACTCTCTTGAGACTTTCTATTCTATTCCAGCTTAGTGTTGTGATTGAGTACTTATTATTTACTCTCTATTCGAAGCTTATTCTAGACTGTGTTAGATATTGTGACTCAGGACAGCGTTCTACCGCCGACACTGCGGCGTAGGCTGGGCATATTCACTTCTCGTGCCCCTTTCACTGGGTGCGGGTCGTGACAGTTAGCCCCATTATGAATGTCCAGTCCAAGTGTAACAGTATATAACCTACATAGCAGGTATGAGAGTTAGAGGGTGAGGGCAGTATCATGTATTAGTTTAGACAGAGGTTTCAGTGAGAATTTAGGGCTTGGTGTGTGTGTCAGAGTATTAGACATAAGGGATGTGTGTATATGATTGCTTTTAACATGTGAATAGAGTATGGCAGTGTAACTCCTCTTCTCGAATTTTTTAGTTTTATTTATTTTTATTTTATTTATTTTTTACTTTATTCTTCTATTTTGAAATAAAATTCTCTTTGAAAACGTATAAACGTCATTTTTCACTATTCTTGTATTTCGACAACTACTTCAAATTTAATGTTTGAAAATCCCATTTAGTTTTCTTATTCTTGAATTTCAACGATGTGTGGTTATTGTTCTTTGGACTTTCAAATTATGGGTTTCGAAAATAGATTTGAAAAGTTATAGTATTTTCAAACGATAAGAAGATTTTACCAAAACATTTTCTTAAAATTTAATTTTTGGAATTTATTAATATACCTACGTTATTTGGTGACGTCGAATATGATTTATACAATCAATTATTGACTGAATTTAATTAAGTTTATATGATTTAGATTAATATTAAATATTATTTTTAAAAGTTATTACGTTGATAGTTTATTTGATTTGAATTTGAATTTACATGACTTAATTTATTTGATAATATTAAATTAGATTTAAATAAATCTTGTAGGCCAATTATTGATGATTAACTTAAAGGTTATTCTGAATCATTGGATTAAGATTTGAACTACTGGATAATATCGAATAGTTCTTTAAACTATTTTGACGGTATCGAATATTAGTTTAAATACTTATGAGGACAACATATTGACTTAGGATTGGACTAATCTAGTTTTAAAGGTTCATTGGATTAGGTTCGAGTAATTTTAAAATACAAGAAGGATTCATGCATATCCATAGTTTGGATTTACGTAGAAGGGATGCAACCAATCCCAAACCCTATATCCAATAGCAGAGCCAGAATTCGGAATCCAGCAAATCTCTTCTCCTCATCTAAATAGGATTTATAGGATTTATAGAGAGTATATATATATGCAGTAAAGCTCTCAACCCATCTACCATATCCAAATGTCCTGTGCCCCGCTCCTTCCTCCCGGCCAGAACCAACCCCTGCTTTCACCACCATAGCCGAGTATGCAACACCAAACTTCGCCACCATAGAAACCATCACCACCATCATGACCTCCCCTCCCCGTGCCTATCCCGACTACTTCCTGGCCAACATACCACCGCCAGCCTCTCCCCTCGGGCCAACTCGACAACCGTACACACAACCGCCACACCACGGAAAACCCAACACTGTAAATCAATACCGTGTCCGGACCCGTGTGTCCGTGTCAAACCCATCTTACTCCATTATTACAATTCAAATATTGTGTCCGTGTCGACAAGCCGACACGAACATCCCAACCATCACAAAAATTGTAAACACCATCACCACCAAAAAAATACCAGGAAAAACAAAACCTACCTCCACCTTGGCCCCTGCCGCGACCGCCGCGGTTGGACCTGCCGAAACTACAGGCGCCCAGATCTGGCGCCTATCGGCTGAAACCCGACCACTCGACGACCGCACCCTTCCGCGCCAACCTCTTCCCTCCGCGGCCGCCCCATCTCGTCCAGAGAGCTCCGGCGAAACTGCGGGCCCGCCGCGCCGCGCAGGAGCTGACCCAGACATCTGCCCCAGAGCCCGCCGACCTTTGCGCCCTTCCCCGGAACCCTCGCCGGCTCCTCCGTGAGCAGCTCCTCCGCGTAGCCACAGCCGACGTCCAAGCCCGACTACCCCACGGGATCCACCGATCTCCGCTGCCGGACGCGAGCCCCGCCACCGAGACGACCAGGTCGGAACGGACACCGACTCCCCGGACCGCGCGCCTCGCCACACGTCCAGCCGCCGAACCGACGATCACCGTGCCGTGGCCGGGTCACCGTCCTCCTCCCACGAACTGAACGGCGACGACGACCCTTGGGCACCGCCGGATTCCCCTAGGTGAGTCTCTCCCTTTCCCATTTTCCTTGCTCAATGCTCTGACTTCTCTCTCCTCTTTCTTAAGAAGTAATAATTATTATTAATATATTATCTGGAAATTGCTGAGAAACCCAATTTCGGGGTGGGCTTTTATGAAATGCCCACCCGCTGGATAAGTTTTATGAAATACCCAGAATTAAGTATTTTCACGTTAAATATTCCAAGATTCCCTTTTAGATGCCACCCGCTAGAAACTGCTATTTTTATAATACCGAAACTACCCCTCCGCGCGAATTGGTCATCTATATGTATTTGAATTTAAAAAACTCAGATCTGGATTGCGATTTTCGTCTTCTTCTTCTTCACGGGAAATCTGAATTCCATTGCTCTCATATTCAGCAGAGATCGCAAAGATCGTTCGTAGTTCGGTGTGTTTTTCTTCAGTCGAACTCAGATCATCGCTCGTCATCATCATCACCATCATTATCATCTTCATCGTGGAGACATTTGAACTCAGATCTTCAATTGTGGAGAGAAGATCTTTCTTCTTCTTTTCCATAAGAATTATCATCGCTTTGAAAGAAGAACGAAACTCTTTATTCCTAAAAAAAACTAAATTACACATTTTAACACTGGAAATGACCATTCTCCGTCTTAATTATATGCCATTCTCCGTTTTATTTAAGACGGAGAATGCCATTCTCTGTCCTAATTAACATGGAGAATGACATTCTCCGTTTCCGTCTTAATTAGGACCGAGAATGTCATTCTCCGTCTTAATTAGGACGGAGAATGGCATTCTCCATTTTATTTAAGACGGAGAATGGCATTCTCCGTCCTAATTAACACGGAGAATGGCATTCTCCGTGTTTCTAACACGGAGAATGGTCATTCTCCTGCGTTTTAACACTAGAATGACCATTCTCCGTGATAAATTACACGGAGAATGGCATTCTCCGTCCTAATTAAGACGGAGAATGGTCATTCTCCGTTTAATTTAGCACGGAGAATGGCCATTCTCCGTCTTAATTAGGACGGAGAATGCCATTCTCCGTTTTATTTAACACGGAGAATGGCATTCTCCGTTTCATTTAACACGGAGAATGGTCATTCTCCTGCGTTTTAACACTGGAATGACCATTCTCCGTGTAAATTAAGACGGAGAATATCATTCTCCGTCCTAATTAAGGCAGAGAATGGTCATTCTTCGTGTAAATTAAGACGGAGAATGCCATTCTCCTGCATTTTATGGTTAGCTGAAACTTTTGAGGGCCATAACTTTTGACTGGGAGGTCGAAACGAGGTCCCATTTGTCGCAAAATGAGCGTATCGTCGAGGAGACTGAAAGTAACAGCTTCATTGTTAGACGGCCTTCCGAAATTTTAGATTCGCAAAAAAAATGATGTTTGGACCTCCGTTTTAGCACTTTTGTCGTTCGTCCCGGTCTTTCCGAAATTTTTCGACGAGTTTTTGAAGATTTTTGAGGAGAAAACCTAGATTCGAAAGTGAGCAGCGTATGGAAGAAGATGGAGTATTGAAACATTTTTTTAAGAGCAGTTTTGTGGGTGTTTCTAATAAATTAAAAGGAAGGGCAAAAGGGTCATTTGGAACCCGCTTTGGATAAGTTTCTCTAATTCTGGGCACGCGATGAAAGTTTTTTTAGCGGTGGGTTTTACATAAAACTTTTTTAGTTTTTGGGCATTTCATAAATCTTCCCATATATTATTTTGGTTAATAATTCACTGGGAGCTGAAACAAGGGGGATGGGGAAAGAGCAGATCATGGGTGTTAGTTGAGAGTGACGAAAACATTTTTAATAATTATCATACTAATGCTATACTATTATGTACAGTATAGTTGAGAGTAAAGTTTTCATAAATTATTATTATTAGTAACTGGCCTAATAATATATACATGTAGATATAATATTATTATTACTATGGTTGTTAATATGGCTATTATAGTTATTTATTTTAAATAAAAAATACTTATTAAATATCTCCTAAAATTATTTTGTAACCAAATAATATTGGACCTGGCCCTACATTTATTTTTAAATTGGGCTTAACTATACAAATGATTTTCTTGGTCTTCAAAGTATTTTTTTTACTAAAATTATTTAACTAGCAAAATATAGTTTTCTAGTATAATAAGTATTTTCTAAAGTTATATTTATTTATTTATTAATACAAATTCTCTTCAATTTTTATCTTGATCGTGACTAGTCGTAAGTTCTAATTTCTTGTAATTCTGACCATTACATATCGACCCTAGGCTAATCGGAATAGTCTGAACTCAATGGAATGGTCGGTTTCACCAGTAAAGGGCCTCAGACAAGTGCACTTTCTGATTGCTTTCGATTCATAGTAGTCTTTTCATTTCATGTCTATACATATATCTTGCTGCTTGTTGACACGCTCGTCACACGGAGTAGTCGGGAGGGGAAATATCTTAGTAGACATGTGGACTACCCAAAAATATCCCCAAAATGTCTATTCTTGCCTGATAGCAGCTGTACACGACACGTGCAGTGTGCCGAATTTACCCCTAGCCGTTCACATGTCGAAACAGATATTTTACACCACATAGGTAGTTGTCTTTTATTTATTTTTCCTTTTCTTCTCCACCGTGCCATGTCATCAGTACTTTCCAGTTTTCATATCTCATATGTTATTTTCATGTCTTGTTAATTCTATTATATTTTCGTATTGCCGTCGGTTTGTGTACTTGTTCCATTCCTGACTGGAAACCATCATTTTTCAGGTTAGCTGTGGCTTCACTTAGCTTGGGAGATATGGGTGTACATGCAGACAGAAACCTGGAAATAGATAGCAGTGTATCATTTTCATTAATTGTGAGAACCTTGTATTTTCTTTAAATATAAATGTTGTAAATGTTGTAAATGTTGTAACAAATTTAGAAATGTGAATGAGCAGCAAATGTTATATTTTGAGCATTTATTTCTTGCGGGCTTGACAGCGTTCTACCGTCGACTCTGCGGCGTAGGCTGGCTTGGACACGTCTCGTATCCGAAAAGTGGGTGCGGGTCGTGACATGCAGTATAGAAGGATACCAGGGTGTCCTGTGTAGCTATAGGAGAGAGGGGGGGGCATGTAGTATTAGTCCATGCTATTTTTACATTAGCTCACAATGGGATATGGTATCAGTATCATGGGGGATTAGCCTATATTAGTAAATAGGATTATAGATATCAGTCCATGAGGAGACTATAGGTAAGTTATGTCTCTGTTTAGAGAGGGGCTTACATATTGCTAGTCCCTATTTACCTTATATTACCTTTTAGTTACCATCTAGTATCTTTCAAATCCAATTCCATGGGTGTGGGTTAGCCTATATATTTTTATATATCAGATGTATATAAGCAATGTTAATATTTGACAAGAAATTGTGAGTAAGGTTTATGTGTTGTATTATGACACATATACTTGTATGTCTATATATATGAGTATAAATAGAGGGGGACAGGAAGGCAGTAGGCAAGTTGTGAGTAAGGTTTATGTGTTGTATTATGACACATATACTTGTATGTCTATATATATGAGTATAAATAGAGGGGGACAGGAAGACAGTAGGCAAGTATATATATATATATATATATATATATATATATATATATATATATATATATATATATATATATATATATATATATATATATATATATATATATAGAGAGAGAGAGAGAGAGAGAGAGAGAGAGAGATGTGATACTAGGATATATATGGGGTTATGGTTGAGTTTGAGATTGAGTTGGTTTTTAATATAGAATTTGGTTAACCTTGTTCCTAGACATTAGCCTAGCAAATATAATTGACCAAAACCCCTAAGGTAGACCCAATAGCCTAGTTGACCCTTGACACTAAGTTGACTAGAGTTGACTTTAGAGTTGACTTGACCTAGAATGACCTAGTATTATGTAGATTGTATTGTATAATTTAATTATTCAATGTTGAACACTTTATAACCTGTATTGTTCTAAATAGGACTCTGTGACTCTAGTTTGGATATCTATACACATCAGTTGCTCAGGGTATCAGGCGACTACATTCTCTGATAGTTTTTATTGTCTTGATATCTGCTATATCCGATTCAGTTGTAGTGTTTTACTTGATTTCCGACACGATTGTAAACCCCCATATTTTATCTTATTTATTTTCGTTATATTTACTTTCATATTAATTAATTAGTTTTTCTAGCTAATGTATGCTTATATAAATATATAGGTATGTATGCTTGTGCAAAATACTATTAAGACTAGTCTACAATATTGTTAGGAATTAAGTATATTTATATATATTTTAGAAATTTTCTTACAATTTTTTTGCTACTTCATTCAAATAAAAAGGTTACACACACACACACACACACACACACACACACACACACACACATATATATATATATATATATATATATATATATATATATATATATATATATATATATAAGTAAGTTATAAAAAAAAAACCGCGGCACTGTTCACGTGAACAGTGCCATCACCAACCCGAACCCCCTTCCTCCTTCAGAACCCACACAAGTCCGAGATCCCATGAATGGGAACTCTCCAGAAACTCGGCCAAATCTTTCGAGAATTTTTGCGATCCATCCCAGATCAGATTCTCCTAAATCTGATCGAACCTAAACCTTGAGTAATCCGTATGTTCTACGGAAAACAAATCAAAATAGGATTTAAACCTATATATCAACCCCGCGGTCGAACCTTAGAGAAATCTTCAAAATTCTTCTTCAATAACCCACGCAACCCTCACGCATCGACTCTCGAAGAATCCCCGACATCCCGTGCCCTACTCTAACCGCCTGCACAGGCCAAGCATCGCCGGAGGGCCATCGGCGCGATCGAACCGATCCAGAACAGAGACTGACTCTGTTCTCAAGAACACAGCAAGGTACCGCCTTCGCGATCCCCTTTCTCTTTGTGTAATCTATCGTTCTCGATTCCGCAACTTGTTCTGGAAAGCTCATATAACCCTCTTCGAATCCCTCCAAGGAGATTTTAAATTAACCCACTATATCGACGCAGAAATCGATGCAAAGTCGAGCGTTCGCTGCTTGAAAAACAAAGTAAAGAGGCTGTCCCAAACCCTAACTTAGAAGCCAAATTCTGGTCTGCTCACTAGGGTTTTAGATAAACTAATTCCAGACAGTTGTAGACAACCTAAACACGAGTAAAACCTAATTTATGGATTTTGATTTCATCAAGTATCCAGAAAGTTATTCGTAGTTAAATTTCCAAGAAAAATTGTTTGAAAACTGTGAAAACTTTAGAAATCCAACCGATACAACATGCGTCCCAAAAAACCAGGCGACGTGGTCGTATACTATATGCATCAAAAGGCGCGTATGGATGTTGCCGACGTGTGGAAACTGACGAAACTCGATTTTGTTGCGCGTGCGCGACGAAATCAGTACGTATCCGTCGAGATACCCCCGTATCGACTATTTGCAAACTTGGCCATAACTTCGTGTACGTTCGTCGTATCGAGACGAAACTTGCACCAACATGACCGTATCAAAATTCTGGTCTTGTGTGCCAAGTTTGGTTTGAATCTGAGAAGGTCGACCGGAATGCCTATTTGGCGGGTCCGCGACCCGATCCAACGGGCAAAATTGTATACGGTCCACTGGATTCCAACTTTGGACATACGGTTGGGTTCGTCTCCTCAAATCGGACCCGAAGACATGTAGTTTGATGACTTTAGATACCTTAGATATTGGCACGTATTTTGGTGCGAAGCGGGTCCAACGACGGACATCATTTTGACCTAAAATTATAATTTTGCCCCTGTTCCGGAATTGGACTTTCGGACTGACGTTTTCTAGATATATCTTTTACACCGAAAACATTTTTGATGTTTGTTTCAGCATCCGGAGTCATCTGTGGTTTGTGAGTTTTTGTGCTGACGCTTGCGACTGTTGGATTGCCCTCCTCGCACCGCAGGCAAGTATACCTTGCCATAGATTCTGATTGTGTTCATTTATTTTTCAGTATATTTTATTATTGCATATTTAATTCTTTTATATGTCATTTTATTTATATTGTGCGTCCAAGTCACACTTGGGTGCAAGCGACTAGATTTAGTCGTTCTTGTGATTTTATATTATATTATGCATGTCGGCCTAGTGTTAGACGACCACCTTATGAGTGCAGGATATTTTTATATCTCCTATGGCCTTGACACATGTGTATCATGTCACGGCCCGTACCCTAGGTAGGGGCACAAGTGCGTAACAACGTCCAGCTTACTCCGTAAAATGGCGTAGAACGCTGTAGGTCTGCTAGCTAACAAACAGTATATAATAACCTGTCATCTCCGCACGGAGGATATAATATGAAATACTGATAAACTCAATCACAATCTAGAAGAAAGAATCATGGCACGAAAACTAGATAAATATAAACCACAAGTACAATATCCAGCTCAACAACGAGAAAGAGAGTCACAAAGTAATATGGTTATACAATCCCAAAATATAATATCATAAGTGGCAAGCTGGAGACAAAGTCCAGTCCAGAACAACTCTAACTAAGCAATAGGTAAAGTCTCATCAGGCGGAGCTAAGCC